>AYEL01078984.1:0-65122 GCA_000484575.1 Olivierus martensii
AATAATTTTATATAATTAATTACTTCATAAATAATATTTAAGTTTATCTACATTATTTTTAACTCATAGTTATATATATTATGAAAATTAATTATACATATTTTTATTACTCTAAATCCAACTCAAAGCTTTGAATAAAAATTACAAATTTCAAACAATTTTAATTAAAGCAAAGGACAGGAAATACTTTATTTTTTATTATTTTTAATTATACAATTTTATTAACTTTCCAGTGATATTCAGTTATTAAAATTATGACCTTAAAATCGTAAAGCTTCTCGAGTTGCCTATGTGAAGCACATGGCCCGATTCTGAGTCAAGTGATTTAGGAGGGTAGCTTACAATGTGTAGTAGACATACAGAAACCAGGACGTCTGTCATGTTCTCTGTTTACTTTCTTATGTCTATATTTTTTTCACTCTTCATTATTTCTGGAGAACCACCGAGAATCACCTGTTAACCACACATCTAATAGGCTAGATGGCTTTTATTTATTTACAACAGTATATTTTCTGAGAAATATTGAATTATTTCTTATCATGTTTCCTGATGCCACTTGGATCTGGATTGTGTACTAAGCGGGGGTGGCCTGTCACTTGTTCCTCTTCCTCACCTAAGAGAGACACACCTGTTTCTTGCTTTGATGGAGTGAGTTGACAGTTTTATTGTGTGTCATGACTATGCCTCCCTTCTTGTGCTCAGAATGTCCCATTGTCAATTGTTTTCTTGGTAAAATACTCAATCTTCTTTATTTCAACAAAAGGAGTTTCTTTAATTTGGTGATTACTATTAAGTTGAATATACTTTTGTAACGGAAACTTTAAACATATCCGAACGTATTACTTACACGTTCTAGAAGAATTGTGTAAAAAAGGAAGAAAAATAACTGCGGTTTTTAAGTTAACTTACTTAATAGTATATAAATAATTAATACTTTTGTAACGGAAACTTTAAACATATCCGAACGTATTACTACACGTTCTAGAAGAATTGTGTAAAAAAGGAAGAAAAATAACTGCGGTTTTTAAGTTATAAAATTTATCAAAATTACGGAAAACAGAATTGGATAACTTGCATTTAATTTTATTTCTGTTATGCTATGCTTTAATTTAAAATTTCAAGATGAACATCGACCTTCAGTTTGCAATTTTATTGTTTATAAGCGTATTATAAATTATAATTTTATTTTTAAAAGAATGAAACTACTACTAATGGTTTCAAAATCTGGCAAAAAAGATAAAATATTTAAGACACATATTCTATGCGTATGATGGAATTATAATGCATTCTGTCTTTAGAACCCATTTATAATATAATGAACAATTGTTAATGCAATTAATAAAGTGATTCTGCGATGAGCTTTGAATGTTTTAAGCAAAAGTTAACTTGTTCTTATGTCTCTACGGAACCAAGGTAACAAAAATGGAACGAATTAATTACAATAGAAAGCTACCTGCTTGAACCAAATGGAAAAATTTTTCTTAAAATGACTAATAATAAAAATATCTAAATTATATTTCCTGTTTTATGGCATTTTTAAGCTCTTAAATGAAATTTTAAAATGAATCATATCGCATAAATGTACTCAAATACTCAATGTACTCAATTATCTACGCAATTAAACGGATTTAACTTTATTTAAATTAGATGTTAATATTATATCTTGAGTTAAATGGGAATTAGATGATTAACGAAAGATTTTATTCCAATTTTGAAGTGATTAAAACTGTTGCGGCTGATAATGCTTTGATTCCCATTCAATGGTTAAAAAACTAAAAAATAATTATTTATATGTTTAATAATGCTACTAAAATAGATCCTAGTCCCATTGAAAGTTATTAGTTTTGTCATAATTAAGCGTGAAACCTCAAAACGTAACCGAACCTCGAAGCAAAATAGGGTCTGAGTCAAGAATCGCTATATGAAACTAAAGGCGCAGAGAGATTCCTTCTTTTCGTGTAGTTACCGAATAGAAATAATGATCCAGTCAACATTGTAATTCAATCTTCAGAATCCACTTAGAGAACTTAAACAATGTTTGTTTATGTCAACGTTACAGTACAATACACTTCAGTCTGTTTACATTAGTTATGTACGTATACTCAATTGGGCCTAGACGTCGTTCAAGTGCAGTTATTCGCTTCTCTAATAACTGTATGAATTGCGACTATTCATCGAATATAATTACTCAATTAAAAATAACGGAGCCAAAAGCGGAGAAGGAGGTTTTTACGAGAAGAATCGATACTTACCAAGTTATGTAACTGGGGGATTTTCCTAATAATCTACCGACCAGTAAATTTCTCTTTTAATAACTGATTCGGTTGAATTAGAACTGTCAAAAAAGAGCGTTTAAATCTGGTTACAAAGTTAAATGGTGCGATATGGGAGTTGACATTCAAACCGCACTAGAGTATATATATATATGCCTGTTCACTCACGTTAATGATCATTATGAGGTTTTTGTCCTTTATCCATATAGTTAATCATTTGAGAATATTTAGACAGATACACATTATTCATTTAGGCCTATAGATTTTGTGAAGTTTTCAGTTAGTTCAATCGATGTTGCAAGATAATAATAGCTCCCCGAGATCCGCGTCATTTAGATATGAAATCCTCTCTGAATAATACATTACGCTCTGTAGAGAACCTTAACAAATATTGTGGAAATAAATTTAATTATACAATAGCGATTAATTAAAAAATACCTCTGCAAAGTAGACATTTTGTTCCGAAATCAAATGAGTTTCTGTTTTGTTGATCTTTTAAAATAAAATGAATTAATTGCTTTAAAAGGCATTAATGGATGCTTTAAAATCGGCAATTTTTCTATCGAAATAGTTGCTGTAAAATTATAACTTTGTCCAAAGCATACTTAGAAAAAAAAATTCATTTAAATGCATGCAGAATCATGCCAAAAAAAGAAAAAAATGAGAATTTTATGAGGAGTAAAAAGAGAGAAATGTAGGCCTATCACGCTATATAATAAAAGCTATAAAGATTTCTAAAAACAGAACCGTAAGATCGAAATCTCAGTGGGCAGATCTATTATGTAGCAAAGTAGCAGTCCTGCCCTTCTCGTTTGTATTTATGTTTGGACAGGGTCCTATGTGAAGATATCGCTGTCACTGCAACTCGTAAAATAGCAAAACACTTCCTGTTTTCTCAGCCAAAACGTGTGGAGAGATCTGGGAGCAATTAGTTGCTTTAATTGCCCCTTTAGACACAGCAGGGTAGGCAGGGACAGCCTGCCAGTTGTCACTGCTGCTATGTATTACGTGGAGAACTGTCGACTGATTTCGGTCAAATGAGATGGGTGGGGATCTTCGTTGGTCTGTTACTAATTTTAGTTTGACCATGGGACTGTCTCTCGCTTAGAAGTGGCACATTCATCACTCTCCCTTCTATCCTTCAAGACTCCTCCGGTTTTGGTTACGTTCTTGGATAAGATTCTAGATCCGATGAGATTCGCAGAAAATTCCGATAAAAACCATTGTTTTCTTTTTAAGAAGTTCTAAAATAGATTTGATATATTTTAAAAGCTTTGCACATTTAAAAACAACTGGTGCTATTTTAGTGGCCTACGAATAATCTTTACAAAGGTTTGGGTTTCATGTTGACAAATCCTCATAAGTTTTAAGCGCTATTAACTTAATTTATGAACTCTTTCTTCGTATAAATGTCTTATGTTTTATAGAAATGATTTCATAAGAGTTAAATTTTTAAACTGAGGTAATAAATAAGAAATAAAGAACTGATTGCTAAACTGGAAATAATTATTATCTTTACTCTTATAGTAGGATATTCATCATAATGCTTCATTATATAGTTCGAAAAATATTTATAAAAATAAGTTGTAACTTATTTAGCATAGTTTGAAGAAAACAATAAGCATTTTTTAACATTTATTAGCAAAATTAAGCGCTTTAATCAGCTAGGAATCAAACTAAATTCAGTCAAGATCGGCTTTCTACTGTACAGGATATTCTTATATTCAACACGTAAAATGCTTTAAAAAAATACGGTTTCAGAATGTTGTCTGAAATCTATTTTCGGATATCTTAGGGCCGAACCGAACGAAAAACAAACGAAATCTTATCAAAATTTATTTATTTTATATCTTAAACGATAGAAGTACCGTAATTATTTGATACAAGATGCAAAGAATATTTTTGTGATAATTAAATTTTCTCAGACAAAAAATATGTTGTAAATAATTATTGTACTTCATAATGGTTTTAAAAATTGTTTTCGACTTCGACATAATTAATAATTTAAGGATCCATGCATTCTTTTTGTTTAATCATATTACATAATATAATTTTAATAGTTACAGTTTTAACATTTTGTTATATTCTATATATATATATAAGATATACAGTATATCTATCATAAGTTATTAAACGTCTAAATAATAACTAATCTGTAGCATTACAATCAATATAAAAATATCAAAGCGATCTTTTGAAGTCTATACTCTATCGTTTATCATTTAAAATTAATACCTGTATATAAAAATTGTTCCGTTTTGTCGCCCAGTCTATAATTTGTCTAGATATTTTAAAGGATTAACGATAAATTTTATAAACTTGACAAAGTCATATTTGTTATACTGATAATCAATCAACCAATCTTTATAAAAAAAACTCACTTCGGAGTTGTAAAAACAGATTCATTTAAATAAATGTAGGTGCATAGATATTATTTTTTCCCGTCAATACTTATTTGTTAATCTCTAATAAATAATTCTTACTTATTACATTTGATTCATGTAGTCTATGCATCATTAAATGCTTGTTCTTTAAAGAACGAACTTTTTAATAATGTGCCTATGAATCAAGTGATATGTAAAAATAATTTATTAATCAAAAATTAATAAAAACAAGCTTTTATAATATTTTTAATTCGTTGTCGCGAAAGTTAAAAAGAAAAAAATTTAGAAATCATGAGAATACGACTTTTTATATTTGAATATCATCCAAATAAATCTTTTATTGTAGAAAGAGTATCCTTAGAGCATATATAATATTTTGTCTATATTAAATACTAACAACAATTATAAATTTTATTTAAATTTAATCGTAACTAGTATTAAAAAATTTAAATAGTGTAGATTTAATATAGAATGTTAATAATAAACTAAACAAATATTGATGTATTTTAAAATTCAAGAAACAATATTTTAGTAGAGTAACTTTATAGGCCTATGTTTAGAGAAAAAGAATATATTGATAATGTTTATCCATTAGAATTAACGGCCAAGTTATAATTTTTTCTCAGAGAGTTATCTGAATTTATATGTGAAACCATTCAATTAGTCTAAGATGGAAATGTTAAAATACTAAAAGCATGAAACAAAATTTATAAAATGAAGTTTTTGATGGGCCTATGCATATGATGGTCATATTTTTTATAGAGTGGATCGGGGGAAGATGCTTATTTTTCTCTAATTCTTTAATATTTAAACAATTTTAGTGACAGTTGCAATTGGCTTCTGTAAAACATCGGACAAGCTATAAGTATATCCGATTAAAGTACATTAGGTTATTAGAGCGACTTTCTTAAAGATAAAATATATCATATATAGGTAGTTGAAATCTTCTAAAAGAGGATTTCAATGAAATTTATAATCTCCTAATGCTGGTTCATTTGTACGGATTTATTATTAATAAGTAAATTTTGCCATTAGTTTGCTGTTCATTGAAAGTTTCACATGTTTCTTATTTTTTGAAATGTCACGCAAAATGATAACAAATCTTCTTCAAAAACCATCGAGCAATGCGAAGTTCCGATAGAAAATTTTTATTTTATTAAAGTTCCTGTAGCAAAATTCATCTTAACAGCTCTCTACCAGAAAGTTTACTGTTTGTACTGGTAAAAAAAATTATTCCTTTTTTTATTTTTTCTAACATTTTTCTGACAGAAAAATTTCTTCTATATTTCACGATTCGGATGAAAAAATTCTTCTAGAAATAAACTTATATTTTATATACAATTTTTTTTTTAAAACAACTTTTTACAATGAATTTATAAACGTGAAATTCGCCAGACTTCTAAAAAAAAATTAATAATAATAACATATCTAAAAATGACTGTAAATTCAGTATAATTTTTATAAAGTAAAAGTAAAAAACAGCGGAATGAAGGCAGAGTTAAGAAAAGTTCTTTTATGCCATCTAAACGGCTTAAGAATACCAGTTAAGAAGGTAAAATTAGATGGCAATTTGTGGAAATTTGTGTCAGCTCGTAGATTAAGGAACATGTCACCTTAAACTTCCAAACAAATTTCCTATAACACAATGAAGGTGTTAAATAGAAACTGCTGGTGCTAGGGGGTTACTAAAAAATTGGGAATTTTCTCTTCGGCATGGATATAATCAACACATTTGGATGCAGGAAGTTCCCGTGGGTTAACGCTATGACTGAAAAGCAATGGCTGCTTTTAATTTTGTTGAGTACTCTTGCCATCTAGATTAGCTTTCCGCAATAAATTGGAATATATTGAACTGACGAAGACATCAACTCTTCTTGCTTCATCACTAAAGACTCTTCCTCTGGGTCACATTCGACTTAAAATTAAACTTGATACATTGGACGATTTTAAAATTGTGTTTTGCACTTGCTTTTACTTTTAAAATTTAATATTTGATAACTTTTTTCTTCTGTTACTTCAGGATATTGTGGAATACGCGTTAAAAGTCAAACTTATATAAATAAATATTTTCTGTAGAATAATTGATGACGATGTAAACAAAGATATTTTCTTGAGACTTTTACAGAATTTAATATTTTATAAATTTAATTCTCTTTTATTATTTTTGTTTATAATTCGACAGATCTCAAAAGATTATTTTTTGTATTTATGCATTTGCCAGTTAGTTATTTTTATGGCCGTTTTATTTAAGTTGAAAATCGATACGTTTCTCTAGAAGTTTTAATGCATAAAAATAGATAAACAAACATAGAATACATAGATATACATGTATATAATTTTGAAGGAGAGGAACGTAATCGGTTTATCAGCTAAATTTTCCTTAAACGTGCAGTAAAATGTACATAATGTAGGAAAACAATCTGATCTCTTAATCGTTAGTATGGTAATATAGAAAGGTATATACGAGAAGCGGTATGAGTAATATTATCAAGGTGATAATAACAAGGAAGCTCATTAAAATGGCGAACTGCGAGACACGTGACCACAGTAACCATAAAGATATCGATGTAGAAAATTTGCATTCAAAATAGTATTCCAGAATAATGCCTTTTGAATTTAAATCTCTGCAATTGTTCGGAATATAGAATATTCTTTTTTGCATTCCGAACCATGGAGAACTTTGGGAAATATGAACGCATTTCGTTCGTTTTGTATGCTGTTAAATGACTCGACTTGTTTGTTTGACGAACTTCTTTATCAAGCGTATAAAACTAGTGGCACACATATATAAAAATATATTTAAAACTACTCTTACATTTTAACAACTAACTTGTAGTTAGAATTATATACCCCGCTGCCGTTTTAATTAAGCTTACCATTAAATTATGAATACGACTAAAATTCGTGAGCAGGATGAGATATATATATAAACACAAAAGAAATCGTGCATTCGTGACGTGAACGTTTCGTGTAACATGCTCTCCTTTCCGGCTTACTATTTATAACAGGATCACGGGATCTCGCTTAATGCTTACGGATTATTATCTAAACTATTTTAAATTTTTCCTCTCTCTCATTACCAATTTTCGGTTTTAGAGAAATTTGAGTCCTTTATAATTCGCACTCCATTCGTAAACTCTACAAAAGAAAGAAAGAAAAATATATATATTTATAATTATTTTATATTTTTTCTCATTACTGTTTCATCTTCGTTTACGAAATGACGAATTTAACAATGTAGTTATTAATTTTCGCTAAATTTTCCCTTGTTTGAAATTTACGATTACAGTATTACGAAACAATGTAATTAATATAAAACAATTGTTACGAAACACTATAATTGTTGATGCGAAATGAATTTTTATAATATAATTATTAATTTTCGCCAAATTTTCATATAGTTCTCGCTTAATTTGCTTAGTATCGGTCTCTATTTTCGATTAGTTCTCGTAGCTGAGAAGACGAAGTTTATTTACAATTGTTACGAAATAATATGATTAATATAGGAAAATTGTTGAAAGGAGATGAATTTTTACAATAATTATTAATTTTCGCCAAATTTTCGTATACGAGATGACAATTTTCACAGTATGAATGTTTACAACTTTGAAACAAGATGAATTTTTACAATATAATTGTTAATTTTCGTTATATTTTCCTTTTATTTTTCTTATACCAGAAGAGGAAATTTGCAATTGTTACGAAATAATACGATTAATATAAGAAAATTCTTGAAAAGAGATGAATTTTTGCAATATAATTATTAATTTTGGCTAAATTTTCCTTTGATTTTCGCATGCCAAAAGTCTAATAACTGTCCAAACAAAATGACGAATTTTTAAAACGTAATTGCTAATTTTCATCAAATTCGATATGCGACTTTAAATAATATAAATGAAGAATTTTAATATTTTGGAACTAAGAATTAACATAAGATGTTCATTAAAATACGTAAATAAGTTTTAAAATTTCATTCCGTTACAAAACAATAACAACAAGAAGAAATTTTTCGAATGCAAAACTATTTCAGGAATTTTTTTGTTTTTTCTTTTCTTGTTATTATCTCCATTCATTCCAATAAAGAAAGGGACTTTTTATTTAACTAGTTACAAATAAAAATTCTATTTTCAGTAAATGGAAAAAATTCTATAATTAAATTTTCATTGATTTTTATCCTTTTAGATTTTTGTATTATTTATATTATTATCTTTTGTCAATCATCCTGTGTCTATCATATCAGATAAAGGATAATTCGATTATTATCTGTGATTCTTTAGCTTGGCTTCTAATTTAAATTTCGTCTTTTCTCCAACGAAATCCTTCTTCTTTTTTTTATTCTTCTTCTTCTTCCTTGTTGTGATCAATAAATTTTACAAATTTACTTTTTCGTAATTTTCTTTCCACAAATCTTTCAACTGCTATTATGTGAACAATATAGATTCGCTTCTGTAATTTTAAATTTAATTTCGGTTGGTGCTCGCTTATTATTTACACGTTTTACATTATTATATTGGTTTTAAAAATTGAAAAACTTAATTTAAATTTATATTATTCTTTGTGTGTTTTTATGTTATATGCAATGATAACTGTATACGGATCTAACCTAAAGAGTTATTTTATTTTGAGATATGAAGGTAAAAACAAAACTTTTCAAGGAAATAATAAATAATCTAGCAACCTCTAAGCATTTTAAGCTTTTATAGGAACAAAATGTGATATTTTAAGCATCAAAACTTGCGATGTTACCGTAGTAGTAACACCGATTACATTTATTTATATAATTCATTAAAATGCTGTTTTTAAAGCTTTATTGTGTACATAAATTTGATGGTAGTAGAGTTTTAAATTTTCTCCTTCGATTTTTTTGACTTATTCTAGCTTGTATTTTGTAACTGTAGTAGTATTTGGTGATTTTTATCGATTTACTTAGACGTTAAGATCGCAACAATAAAAACGTCTTTCTATTACAATTTTTAGTGTATTTTATCTTTATTTATTATAAATTAATTAAAAAAGAGTTCAAAAATTTTATAGATCGAATTATTCAGTGATTTTTTTTATAACAAATAAAGATAATCAGATTTTTTTAAAAAATGTTTAATTCTATCGCAATTTTCTCTAATTTTGCTCTTGAAAACGTTGAGAGTTTTACTTAAAAAGAATTTTAATTAACAGTTTAATTGCCTAACAGAAAACTTTGGGTGAAAAAAAGTATTAAAGAGTTTTACTGAAGAAGAATTTTAATTAACAGTTTAATTGCCTAACAGAAAACTTTGGGTGAAAAAAAGTATTAATCGAATCTTTAGAAAGAATCGAAAAGAATCGCGAACACTTTCTGATTCTTTCTAAAGATTTGATTAATTTTTTGGACGATTTTATTAATGAAAGTATTGTTAAGAATGACCTTTAGAATTCTCACTCTAACATAGTAAAGCCATTTGTGCGATAGAAAACTCTGGAAGAGATTTTATGTTCCATTTTTCACTCCCCCTCTTCATCTCCTGAAAGCTGGACTGTCTTTTGTTTCCACATCTTCTCTTTCATCACATGTTATATGGCAAGCCAGTTGAAAGATCAAGAAGGCGATCATTAAATGCTTAACAGAAGAGAAAAGTAAATATCAAATAACAAATCGAATGTTAAATAATTTCTCTTTACTGAAAGACAATTTTTAACCCACGAATTGAATCTTTAACATCAAAAGCTACTTTACTTTTTCTCTCTCTCTCTCTCTTCTCTCTTTCTCTTCAAACTCTTATTGTATTTATCGATTAGAAGTGTACAAAATGATATGCACCATCCACATTAGGATATTGGCTTTACATTATCTTACTGTATGTCAATGTTGGAAACTCGATTTACCGTGGAAATTCTTTCAAGGAGAAACGAAGGAAAAAAAATGAAAGAAAAAAAAAAAGATTAATGTTTCTAGCTTGATAGTTATGTTAAGAACTTATATATATATATAAAAATATAAGTTATATTATTTTTTTACGATAATGATGATAAAACGATTTTATATTTGTATGATAATTAAATTTTTATAGATGGATTACCAACCACACGAATGATAAATGTATTTTTAAAATTTTATCGTTTTATCTCGACTGAATTTTAACTCTTTTTTTCTCCTTCTTCGATTTTTGTTCGTGTTCCTATATCAAATATTACTTTCTATCCTACAAAAACTGTATTATAGAAAATATAAAGAGTGTTTTTATAGATTAAAATCTCGGAAGCGATGTATCGATTTTATCTTATATATTAAACACTCACGAAAGGATAAAGGAAAATCTAGGAGTGGATGTTAACCATTCAACAAAGAATTAGACTTAAGACACGTACATCTGTCTTAATTTCCGACTGGTGCAAATTTAGATGACTCCACTTAAAATATTCTAAATATTTTTTGAATGTTTTGAAGGCATTATTAGCATCTGCTCTTTGCAAAACTACTCGATTTAGAAAAGTTATTGTTTAATCTAAATACTAACCTTACCGAATGTTACAAAAATACGAATTTTTATCGCACCTTTCTACCTTCTAATTCTTTTTAACTGTTTGCAAACTTAAGAAGATCGTCGTCGTTTAGGATAAAAGAATAATTTCCATTCATAAAACGTATACAAAAATAATGCAACGGATGTTAACTGCAGTGAAAGTTTATATAAGTTTATACAAAACGAAGAAAAATTATAATTAAAACTTATTCATTCAGTACGCACAGTTAAAACTGGATTATTGTTAACTCTGTTTGTTTTCTCGAATTTCTCAAACTTAAAAGCAGAAAACTGTCTGCAATTTTTTGTGCTTGACTGTATTTTTAAACCTTTATAAATCTAACGATTCAGTTAAATGTACTGGATCATTCCAGACTAAAAACTATTTGTTTTTATGCATTTAATCTAATTAAATTTTTTCATTTTCGATTTACGTAAAAAAATATAATAAAAATTGTAAGCCAATATAAATATTTTTTAGCATAAAAATACATTTAATTATTGTTCCTTTTATATATATATATATATATAAGAAAAAACTGATCCAGTCCGGTTCAAACAAAATTTCTGTACATATATTCGTATCTTATCGAAAATTTAATCTTTTTTCGAAACTTCAATCGACTTGAATGGAATATGACTAACAAATAGAATTCCTTATTCATCTCCAAAAAATATATATTTATTTTCTTTTTTTACTTCTTTTCCTTTATCTTTTCTGCGTTTAATATATTGTCGATAGTATTCGTGTTTTCGTTGTGGTTTTCGAATAATAGCTGATGATATTCATTCCCATCACAAAGAATGGATGTTATGTTACATCTTGTAACATCTATTTACCTGTACTGATAGGGGCTGAATATGTCTGGGGACGGTTTAAATTTTACAGATTTCACATTCTCTTCACGAAAAACCAAATTCTGGTCAATTTCACCGGCTGTGAGTGAGTTTATCTCCAGCCTCCCGTCGCTATAGCAACGGGAGGCTGGAGAGATGTGTCGCCCAATGACAATCGCTCCGTCCCCAATAGATGGAGGTGGCTTTCCGAGAACGTTCCTCTTTTTTTTTCTTTTTTTTGTCCTCCATCACGTGACTTCCTGCAGGGGGGTGGGAAAACTGGTGATTTCTATCCGAGCGTACCGACGATTTAGCTTTGTTTCCTTCTTTTTTTTTTTAACGTTTTAAGCACACACTGACGTATTTTACTCTTTTTCATTTTTTGATATCTTCTGACAGCGTTTTCAAAACTGGTACAATCTATTGCAAACAATATCTTAGTGTCACGGAATCGGAAAAGAGTTGCCTGATCTGTCACGAGACGTCACGTCACGTACGACTCGTTACTTTCCTATCTCACCCAAGAGACCGTAGTTCAGATTACGCTAACGGTGTGAAACGTGAAGAATTTTAAAAGCTCTTTGAATAAGTCCCATGATAATATTTCCAGTAATTACTATAGGTTGACGTAGGATCAATGGAATCACACTTTGCTAGACAAATCAGTCCTTATTTTCAGATAAGGAGAAATAAAGTAGACTTAGGATAAAGAGTGGCACACTTGAGAAATGACTCGAAATCATAGCAATTTAAGTTGCTACCTCTCCCATGAATTTACTTCAAAAATTGTTCGCATAACTGGCTATTTTCTTTCTTCCTCTTCCTTTTTACGCCTTCTTTTCTCTACAATTTTAATGCAAATGAATACTTTTCGAAACAAATTTTCGACATAGAAAGATATTTCTGCTATTTCTTCTTTTAAAAATGATATTTTTTTTATAAAAAAAAAAATTAGAATATTAAAAAGTAACTACCGAAATCCGTTTAAATTTTAATAAAAATTAAAAATATTTATTTTAATTATCTAATGGCACCGTTTTAATCTAATTTAATTAGCAATTAATTAAGAATTTAATAACTCTTTCGTGTAATTATAAATTAAAGAGAAATTACAAACACTTTATATAAAAAAATAATAATAATTTTTAAAGGAATACTGCCAACAAGCCATAGCAACAATTCGAGCAAAATATGTATGCTTTGCATAATTGTTTGTGAGATTTTCTCTTTAGACCATTTTTCTAAACTCTTTCCAATAAAATGACGTCAAGAAGTCAACAATAAAAACGTAATATCCTCTTGAGTATATCCAAGAGTTTAAACAAAGTACCACAAAATCGAATTTACTATAGTCTATTTGATTTTATATACAATATAGACTGACAGACGGTAACAACAACAAAGTTAGGAAAAAAAAATAAGTATAATCTTTCTTAAAAAATTCAATTGCCGACTATAACATTAGTTTTAACTTCGAAGTTTCCAAAATGATGGAAAACTTCGGTGTGCTCCTATGCTAATACTTTAAGAACTATAGGCGTTATATATATTCTTCATGCACGCATAGATGCACATCCATCATTATACATAAATAATCGATTTAAAAAAAATTCTTTGAGGCTTTCTGAAATGTTAATAAAAATGCAAAATATTTCTAGAATTTTATTTAATTTTTTTAGAATTTAAACGATGCTTAAATTAAAAATCGAAAAATTATTCTTAGATAATTTCTAAATTATTTTCGCATGATCTATTAAAATTAAAAATCGAGAATATTTATTATTTAAAAAATTTTTAAATGCATTTTTACTAGGTACTTAGAAGTAAATTTTTATTTTGTCAATAATTTATTTAGTATTTTATTCGTTTAAATATTTATTAATGGATAAAAAAATTTTTTTTGCTCTCTTTAGGTAATTTTATGACGTCGTTATGACAATTTTTGATTAACTCTTTACTATCAGAAATTTTTTTTTTTTAAGTAATGTTGAAAAGTGTCATTTTATCATTTTACTTAGAAATTTATAATATTTTTTCGTCTTTTGTTTACCAGTTTAACACTCTATTCTAGTTTAAAATTTAAAATCAGTCGAAATATTTCACTAGCAACATTTTTCCCCTCCTTTTTTTTATGGAAATTGTTTTATCCGTTTCGGAATTATCGATTCGAAATGAATATTTTCTACTTCTTGAATCATTTTTCTTTCGATATTTATACATTCGGATGATATATTTTGTTTTATATATGCGATATTTTGTGTTATTTCCGAGTTTGATCTCATTACTGATATTTTCAATATTACTAAACGATCAAAGGGAAAAATTATCCGTAAACGAGATGAATATAAAATCTCATAAAATCGTAAATTGGTCATTTGGTAAACTGCAAATTTATGATGCATTTAAGAAGATTCTAAATTAAAATTCTTTTTTTTTTAAATAATTTAATTTTGAAAATCTAGAGAGTTGTCTCCTATTTAATTAATTTTGTAATTTTATTCGGTTGATTTTTATAAAGGCAGAAAATGTACCAATAACTGATAGAAATAAGTTTAAAGGCAGCGAGTCGTACTTAATGGAGTGAAAAATACAAAAGTAGAATTCCCGATTTCTATTTGGTGAAGGAAATAATAGCCATAGACTCCATCTAGGGAAAATCAGATTGTCGATGGAAACTCGGAAAATCCGGAAATTGGTTTCCGTGGTGTCGAGGTTTCGTGTTTCTGCGATCAATAGAGCGTTAATTTTCCACTTCTGAAGTGCTAAGCTTAACAAGTAAGTAGGATACGGACAGCTCGCTAATTAGTGAATGGAACTTGCCTTCATCCGCATCTTCCACCTTTAACTAGAACTTCAGACGTGTCACGTCTGTTCTATGTTCGATACACCTTAAAAATTCCATAACATCATAACAGCTGATTTGTTATTTTATATAATAAAATAAGAAATTTTCGACTTAAAGCTTTTTCTTCTGTACATTTATCCAGTTAACGTATATAATGTCTGCCGGGAGACACCTCCATAAATCATTGAGTTTGACACTCCGAAAACGACTTTTGTTCCAGGAAGACAACCTTGAGTTTTTCTTTTGAGGAAAATAAGAGATAACTTATAAAATGCTATTTTTTTAATGTCGTAGAGTTATTGTATAATAATTATAAAAGCTCTTTCGCTTCCTTCTTCTTTTGTTTTGTTTTGTCTTTTTTTTTTCTTCTCCTTCCTTCCTTTTGGGTACTTTTAGTCGTAGAAGCTAAAGATGCTCTTGAGAAAGAATCTAGAAAGGGAGATACTCTAGAAAAGAAATTAAGATAGAAAAAAATTTTGAAGCAATAATGTCGAAATGATGCTCTAGAGAACGAATCTTGAAATATGTTCTAGAGAAGTTTAGATATTATTAATAAAGAAAGTTTTTTTTGAGGAGTACAGAGATAAATTGAAAAACATATATTGACTATATTCTAGAGTGGAAATCTTGAGATTTATTCCAATCAATAAATATATGCTATAGATATTCTGTAGGAGAAATTAAAAAAGAAAAAGATAACCTGAAAACTTTTCCAGTCTTCTATATGAAAACTTAAAAACTTTTCTATGAATTAAAAAAAAAATTATTTTTGGGAAGAAATTTTAAATTTTGGATATTCTAATGAAATATTTCGAAAATTATTCCAGTTATCAAACTCGTGAAAATTTTATACCGTAGGCTGAATCATCGAGAGTCAGAAATATATATATATATATGTAGATTTTATTGAAGAAATTAAGAACGAACCGAGATATTTCATTAAGTAAATTTCATCTAAAAATTTTCAGATACTTTAGAAGAACAATATAAAAACAATCTTGATAGAAAATGAACTGTAGAGATACTTTGGAGACAAAATTGGGATAAGAAAACCGAACTAATTTTGTAGAAAATTGAAAAACAAAATCTAAAGCAGAAATCAAATTTAAAAATTTCACAAGTAGAGAAATTTTCAAAATTATTCTGTAAAATTAATTTTATCAAGGATACGTTACGCTAAATATTTTTTTAAAAATTCGTCAGTTGAAATTCTAGTTATAAAGCAAAATCGAATTATCAGTTGGAATTAAATCTCTCTCTCTCTCTCTCTCTGTCTTTCTTTTTTTTTTAGTGAAATTACTATGCAGCACTTTATGCTTCCTTATAATTTATGAGTTAATTTTCTGCTCTCTGCCATTTTTAATAAACACTATATTGCTCGAGAAAGTTTATAAAATTCTTGTGTGAACATTTATATGTTTTAATTAAAATACGTAAAATAAACTAGAAAATTCGACATTTATATATATAAAATTAAATTATTTAAATTTAAATAAATAATTTTTATAAAATTTTTATATTTTATATATATATAATAAATCATTCTGACTCTCATATATTGTTACAATCAATAAGATTGGAGTAATAACGATATATTGTACCAATTATACCGAGTTTCCATTAGATTTATCAAATACAGCATTAATGATATTACTCTGAGTATCTGGAAAACACCAAAAAAAGAAGCAATTTCGTGACTGGTTGGGAAGAAAATTTTGGTAGAATTCCAATCTACTTGATATGAAAATCATGTAAAAGAATCCACTTAAATTTAGATATTAGTTATTTTTATAATTCATGTTATTTTTAGATTTCTGTCGTTTCAATAGCTTGTTGCCTTATGTCACTAGTTTGAATTGAAATTGGTTTTTGACGTTATTTCACTATACAACAGATTGATGCCATCACTGCAGTATTGTATCTCACTTTTAAAAGCTCTCTACATAATTTTATAATGCTTTAATAAGAAGATAAAATATTATCGTCTACTTGGTAGTTCGTATGTATAATATAAATTTTCGAGAAAATTAAAGATGTATACAAATGTTTATGCTTGAACTGTTATCTCGAGAATTTCTTTTGTAAACAGCTTTAAATGATGTTTTTATAGTGGAAATAGAGTAAAAATATTATGGCTGTAATCTCTTTAATGCAAAAAAAAAAATTCTCTCACTTATGGCTTATAATATATAGTAATTTAAACGATGATATTAAAAAATATATATTTATAAAAATTTCTTTAAAATTGCTTTATAAAATATTCTTCAAACATTATTACAAAAATACGTAGTTTAATTTTTTTTTGGACTTAAAAAATATAAAAAAAAAACGTTCTACTTATAATATGTTCAAAAAATTCCGAAAATTCCTTTAAAAATTAACTCGAAGTTTTTCTTGTAAAACCTGAATTTTTATTCGAAAATATCGTTTAAAAACATCACCTAAAATATTCTAGATTTAAAAAGAAAAGTAAGAAGAAAAAAAAATTTTTTTTTTGAAATATTTATAATCGGAAATTTCTGGGGTAATTCAATTCTTTTTATGAATGAAGATGAAGAGAAGTAGGACAGCTCTTGATGCCCAAAAGAAATAATTGGCTTTTGTGGGAAAAGCAACCAAATTGTTCGAACTGATCGTAAAACATCTAAACACACTAAGTCTATAGGAAATACAGCAGATGGTGTGGACGTAAAAGAGGTAGCCTGGGATAAGTAGTGGATACGATCCTTGTGTAAACGTTATAGGAATAGGCCTCGCAAATGGCGTTAGACATAGATTCCCGATAGCTGACGGTACAAAGCCTGCGGTATTGGTTTGTCCAGATTGCAAAACATTAATGCTATCCAATAGGGACACTATTTAGGTCGATAGCATGCAACTTAAACAACGTTGCACTCAGATAAGGCCAAAAAGTTTTTATAAATCATTAAAATAAATAATACAAAGTATTTGCAGAACTAATACTCCTGTCGTATAAACTGCATCTTATATGTAGCCTATTTTTAAATCATGATTTCCCTCCTGTAAACTGCTTATTAAATATTTTTTTCTTTAAGTTAATTAAATAAACGAGAAATTTCAGGATTATATCGTTGGAATGTCTTCATAAAAATCCTTTGCAAAAATCCTTTCTCTTCGTAATTATTACGGACCATATTTACTCATTCTTATTATTATAAAATTAATCCTTGATTAAATTCTCTTCATTAAATTCCTCATAAACTCTTTAATTAACAATATATAAATTAATGATAAATTCATTTCGTCACATGTCCTTAATTAAGATAAAATTTTCTTTCCTAAAATTTTATAGATTATCTCTTCGGATTTGCCCATATTTATTATTATTATTATTATTATTATCACCATTATAAGATCGATTTAAATTCGATAAACCGTATAGTATTGAAAAAACATTTAAAAATACATCACAAATCTAATAAATCCTAAATAATTTCCTTAAATCCCTAAAAGTTTTTGAAAGAATCTTGTGAGGAGAACTTTCTCACAAGATTCTTTAAATCCCAACAAATTCTTCCTTCATAATCCGATACTTGAAGAAAAATAAAACGAAATCTTCTGTTATATATATATATATATATCCTTACAAAAATTTCAAAAAAATATAAAAAGATAATGAAAATAAACAATTCAAGTTCCACTTTAATATTTTTATATCGTAATTCTTCTTCATAAATCAAATTTTTCTTCATATAGATCTAAAATTTAAGAAGAAATTCCTAAAAATTCTTCCATTTTTATCCGCTAAAAAAGTAATCGATGAAATTTCTTTCGATTATCTGTAATTTTTCTTTACAGAATCTGATATTTTTTTATATAAACCATTTAATTATCGGTTGTTTAGATTAATTAGCACTTGATAAAATTTCTCGAATTTTAAGGTTAAATTGGAAGAACTTTCTCATTAGTACTATTACAAATTCCAAGAATATAATGGAAAATTTCCTTCCAAGAAAGTTTAAAAAATAAATAAAAATAGCAAGAGAAAGAGTGAGTATGTGTGTGTGTGTGTGGAAGGAATTTAAATACTGTTTCCATTGATTGCAATGATATTTAAATTGGAAAAGCAGAAACAAAAAGAAAACATTCTTCCACTTGCATATATTTTGCATGAAATTTTCTATAATTAAAAAAATAATAATAAAATTAAAATAAAAATCACGATATATAAAGAAACTGTTTTCGGAAGAATATTAATTAAGGTTTCTAATATTATTCTGATTTAAATTATACTACTTTGTTAGATTATGCAATATATATGCTCTGTTCAGCCAGGTGAAGCTGTAAAATTGTATTATACATACACATGTTACAATTTATAATTAAAGCTCTTTAACTATTGTATAGAATCATGTCCCACTCGTATAATTACGATGAAGTTGTATGTGTGTTATGTAAATATCACATAAATGTCCTTGGTAGTCTGGTGCATACAAATAACCTCATCATATTAAACGTCTGTGTGAGTCGTATATGTAAACCTTAAATGCATTACACAAATGCTATTTATTTGATTAAAACTGAATAGCTCGGTAGTTATCTTTCTTCCAGATTTGCTTAGAATCGGTTTAGAGCTGTTAAAAAGACGGAAGGAAAACAGATTGATAGAACTTTCATATAATGAGAACAGATGTAATTTCATTTTCACGTATTCTCTCTGGAAGTTCTGAACTAGAGGAGAAGAAGAAGAAGAAGAATTGATGAAGCTAAGAAGAAACGATTTTTTTTTTCTCAGCATCTTCATTTCTATTGCCTTATAAAAAATATCGTAGTTAATGATGAGATATGAACCTTAGGTCATAATACATAAGGAAAAGGTGTAATATCTCATCTTGCTCACATGGAGAAAAAGAAAAATATATAAAAATAGAAAAAAAAGAACGAGAAGAAAGAAACAGCTGAAGTAGGAAAAGCCAGGAGAGTTACACAAGATAAGTTATGAAAATATTCCAAGATCGGAAAAAAAAATATATATATATATTCAGTTTTAAATTTTTATACGATATATGAACAAGTGAAAGTTTCAATATTATTATTATATATTCATTTTTTTAAACATGAAACCGCAAAATGGAATTCTTTACATTGGAGATTTTTGAATCGACTCGAACTCTTTCTCATATTCTATACTACATCTTAGCATTTCCTTAAAGGAAAGATATATCGATGATGGAATTTCTTGCTATCTCTCTTGTAGATTTATGATGTTTTGGATATAACTGTACAAGCTCAGCACGTTTGACCTAGATATTATTTAGCCATAAAATATTTTTTTTTTGTTTTTCTTCTAATAGCATTGTTTCTCATGTGGAATCATCGTTCTTTCATTAGTCAGAAAATATTCTCTCTCTGGTAATGTGAACCAACAAATTTCGTGTTTTTAAAAGTTGTGTGGAGTTTAGAAAATAAATGCGAATAATATAAACCAAAACCGAGTAATCTCGTTTAGGTATTTTTTTTATATATATATATTTTTTTTATAACGTATAAAAGTAAAATTACCAAATTTAAATGTAAAAATTTGTTGCACGATATTTGAAATATGATTTACAACTCGTCTTATGGCATTTTACGTATCGTGGTGGCATATTTTTTTATAACGTATAAAAATAAAATTACCAAATTTAAATGTAAAAATTTGTTGCATGATATTTGAAATATGATTTACAACTCGTCTTATGGCATTTTACGTATCGTGGTGGCATATTATATGATGAGATTTGAAATATTTAGGAAAAGATCCGATTTGAGGGAATTTCAGGTCCTTTCGCATTATAATTAACGAAGCAGTTTAGCATTTAAATGAATCCAATTAACGTGCTAATTAAGTGGAATAATTAAGCACTAAGAAAACTCAACTAAAGTAATAGTTGTTCTTTTGGTAATTTTAATGTCGGTTAATTGCCGGAAAATAAAACTTTATCAGACATTTTATGACATTTAAACAATTTATTTTTCGACCGAACACGTGTTTTAAGTTCCTCATCGTTTTTTTTTTTTTATTGCCGATATTTTAGATATCGAATTGTCCAGGATCTTTTACTTAATTATTACAAGAGAGATTTTTATTATTTGCCCATTTAAGGTTATAAACACGACAGATTTATCAGAATTTATGTTTTCGAGGTTAAACCGATGTAACAAAGTACTCAAAACGAACGAAATTTAAGAGCTAAAAATTACTTTTATGGGTCTAAAAAGAGAAAAACGCAATAAAATTTTCTTTTTTGTATTTCTGAAATGTTTCAATTGAGTTTAAATTTATGCAAACAAAAAAAAAAGGTATAATAACCTAAAAATTAATCCTTAATTTTCTAAAATTTAGTTTTAATTAACGATTTATCAATTAATTAATTTTGCGAAACTATACAGCAATTAATTTTCGTCAATGGGCTATTTTTTATTTTTAAATTTCTAGAAGAATATAAACAATAATTATAACGTTTTAAAGTCATAAAGATGGATAGTGCTTCACTTTCATTCGCAATTTAATACTTTAATCTGATCAAATCTTCGTTATCGTATAGTTTTCGTACATTTATCATATTTTGGAATAGAGCGATAAGAGAAATTGTTTATAATATCTAAACGTCGCCTTGATATAGCAATTAGACTTAAGCTGCGGATAGGAAACAAACCAATTAAGTATCAAACCACTTTGAACAATGTAGTCGAGTTCCACATGTCATTAGGCCCTATATGTTAGTAATTAGTTATAGGTTTACTGTAGCCTAACGTCTGTTTCCCTTTAGACCTTGTTTAAATGCATTTTCATTCTGGTTTCTGTCACTGTCATTTCACTATATACTAAATGGACACGTGCTTAAAAGCATTTCCAAGTTCATTTTTCATTATTTATTTAATTCGTAAGCATCAATCAACAAAACGCCAAACCGATCACTGTTTTTTCCATGACTTTTCTATACATTCTTGTAATTAAATCAAGTGGTGTCGTTAAGTCTACATTCATTTATTTACTTTATTTTTAAAATTATTAAAGTTGTTTCAAGTAATTAATAAGATTTATTGATACTCTTATAACATTTTAAAAAATTGTCATGTTTTAAAGCATTTTAATAATTTTTAACAGTTTTATACATGTTAGCATTAAGGTGCCATCTAGAGATAATTGCCTAAACTAATCCCATTCACCAGTGAAAGACAACAGAAAAAATTCTTATATGTGTATATTTTTAACGCAATTAAATGTTAATTCATAATTTTTAAAAATATAAATTAAAATTAATTAAGAAACGTTAAAAAAGCTGAAAACGAACATAAAATGGCTTAAGTTACATTAACGAACGCAATTAAGATATTAATAATTTGATGATAATGATTATGTTGTTTACAAATAGTCGATAATCATGATTGTTATTATCATAGCGGTAATAATTATGATTATGTTGTCAAAATGCTGATTGATATCTATAACAATAATTGCAACAAACTGTCATTATTATGTATAACATAATAATATAACAATTATGAATTAATAATGGTGTATTATTGCATCCTGTTTTGCGTACACATCAATATTTTAATAATCGTGTTTTTAACAATAAAAAAAAATAATATTTTTTATTTTTTGGTGAAAGAATACTCGCTGAATTTATAAATATTTTATTTACTATATATGTTGCGAAAATATCGATGATAATTTTAATGTTTACAACGGGATTTCTATTTGTAAATAAATAAATATATAGACTATATATCAATAAACTAAACTTGGAGCAAAACAGTTCTATTCGATTTTGAAGCAAATCGCCTTACACAGAATGGTGTTCAATCTTTCTTTTCTGCTTAGATCTTCTTGAATGTAATATAAAGCTTTCACTCTCAATCTTTATTAAGTTTGAATATCGAGATTTTTTGATTCTTGTCCAAAATAAATAAAATTTTGTGATTTCAATCGAAAATTTATCTTATCTTTCTAGTTTCTCCACGTGTTAAAATAATTTTTCCAGATTTTCTTTTTTCTTTTTAATTTTTTCCTTCATCGAAATCTCTAAGCATATTTATGATTTTGCGATTTTCATTTTCTGGGATTTTTTTTTAGATCTCTTTTGGTCTTTCAATGCAAACTTACGAGATTTTTAGATCAGTCTGAGCAAATATTTCAGGATCTTTCATTTTTCTACAAATCTCTAAAATTTCTGTTTTATAAATCATGAGTTCGGAATGTCTCTTAAGACTTTCCATCTTTTAAGTTGGATTTTTTTTTTTTTTTTTCTTTTGAGAATTTAAATTTAGGTAAATTTAAAAGCTTTTTATGTCTTTTTAAGTTTGCAGATCATATTTAAGATCGTTTCTAAATCAAATTTTTTTCAGGATTTAAAACGATAACGGTTTAAATCTTTAGCTATTTTAACAGACCTTCCTTACCAGAATTATCGAGATTTGAGGCACTGCTTTGGAATCTTGTCTTAAATTCAAATAAAAAAATTTTTTGTAAGCCAGAAAGCTAGAAATTTTCCTTTCCTTTTTTTGTTCTTCCTCGAACAGTGTCATTTATTCTGTCAAAATCCATGTTTTTCATCTTTTAAAACAACAAATTTTATATTAACAGTATTACTTTCTCGCATTTCGTTTCGAAACAAAAAGCGAAATTTTTATTTTTATTTTGTCGTATAAAAAAGTTAAATCAAATTTCCAAAGGGGGAAGAAGAAACAGAAAAAAATTTTCTTTCATCAGTTTTCTAAAATGTTATATAACTCGATCTGCTTAAGTTCAAACCATTATCACAAACTTAACGCTTGGATAAATTCAAACTTTGTACAGAAGTGGGAGGTGATGTACACAGTCAGTAACTTAGCGCCTAATAGACTACCTACTAGTGGAGAAAGGATGCTTTACTTGTACTCAATGGACCCAGACATAGAGATGGACCATTGATTCGTAAGAGAAAATCGCTTGGCTTGTCGGATGAGAAGTTGTAAAGAGTGATAAAAATTCTCTTTGCTTGCCGTAGATGTTCGTAAAACGAACACTGAAGTAAGAACATGACATCGGAAAAATAATTTTCCACTGTCTACACTTGTCTAATACCATATCCTTTACTCTAAAATGCAGAAAAATGAAAACAGAAAAAGCAAAAGGATGGTTTATACTAATAGAATAAAAAAAAATCAAATAAAATAGAAAAAATAAGTATAAATATACATTTTTTTTCTTTCCTCTTTTTTCTTCCTTAATTTAAAGTCCTGGGAATATTTTACAGGAATACAATTAAAGAGGAAAGTTGTGTTTGATCCAATTACTGCAGATTGCAGCCTTTGAATCACAATAATGAAAAAAAAATTACGTAGTGAAATAATAAGAAGAAACATCTTTAAATTAAGTTGGCTCTCCTGAAGGGAGAATTTTAGAAATGAGAAAGTTCATATCATGCAATATTATGTGAGAATATTTAACAATGCATGACAAATAATTTGTTTTCAACATCATTTATCTTACTGTTAAATTTTCTTTAATGAAAGGCAACTCATACTTTTCTAATTATTAAAAGAAGGGAAACTTTATTATATTCTATCTAATGAGATGAACAATCTGTAAATTTATAGATTCTGATATAAATTATAATAAATTTGATGTGAATTATTAACATATTGATTTATCTTCTTTCTTCTCATCCTATAGATAAATTGGTAGGAGGAATATTCACTTTTTAAAAAGCAAAGTAATAATGCATCTTTTTAGAATTTCTTCTCTGCTATAAAAGCTTTCCAAGTAGATGTATTCTTTCATCTTAAATCCTAATTTTAGTTAGTGATATTTCTCTTAAAGAAGATTAAAGAGAAGAGCATAATGATTTTCTAAAATCAATTAAGTTCCTGAAAGATTATAGGATTTAATTTCTTCATAAATCCTCTCTGAAAAATGCTACATTATTATTTTTTTCCTCGAAGTAATTTTCATGTTTTTTTTCCTTTTTTCCTTTATAAATATCTTCAAATTTCGAATTTCAGATAAAAATAGTTGAGGCAATTATTTAGGTAAAATTTTTATTGAAAAGATAATAAATATAAATCAATTTTTATAAGAGATTGTGCTATCATTTTATTCTTAATATCTAAAGATAATTAAGAAAATTATTCTAATACTGCCATTTAAACTTTTAAATTAGGATTTTTTCCATTAAGAAACTTTTACTAAAAATGTAATTAACCGTTCATCAATCATTATTTTTTAAAAAAGAATCTCTCATATAGTTGCATAATTGAAATAAAAAAAATTTTTTTTTAAATCTTATTTCTTTAATAGATTTATCTCTCGTAAATTATAGTAGTTTTACTTATAAGCTGGGAAATTTTATTAAGAAAAATTAAGGAATTTATTTATTTTTTTAATAACACGAGTTAGTTTTACAAGAAAGACAAATCCCTCTTTTAATCATTCCTTCAGGCGATTTCATCATTTTCCATGTAAAAGGCATTCTTTGTCCATTTCCACAAAGGGATATAAAGTCATTTTATCAGAATGTAGTTAACTAAACAGAAGTTAAAAAGTGTAAAAAAAAATAACGAATAAAAAATCCCGAAGATCTTTAAACACAAATTAGCTTTCAAATCTCATTTTTTCATTTGATAAATCTCAACTAATTGGAATTGCTACCTAAATCCACTTGCTCTCAATTCGCGATTAATAGAGATTAACCACTCGAAATTACTGAGTGAGAAGAAAAAAATAGTGTAAAGTTACTTTAAGTTGTCAGATAAAAGAGAAGAAAGTTAATATTTCTGCTTGGGGGCCCTTTACTTATAATCTAATGGATAAACTTTGAAGAATGTGCAGAGGTACACCGGTTCATTGAGTGTCTCCAAAGAGAGAACACATTTCATCGAGAGAATTTAGAGATTTCGGGTAAATGGACGCATCACGTCTCAACTTTCTCATTGTTCTGACTTTGGTCTTCGTCACCTGACCCTTCTGCATCGATTTTCGCTAATGATGTCTTCTGTCGCTGCAACGGAAGAGGTCTTCGCTAGTTTGTTATCCAATCTGACCGACTTTAAGGCAGAAAAAAGTAACTCGAGAATAAAAATATCTATCCTAACATCGAAAATAACAAAAAAAATCATCTTTGTATAGGCTATATAAATTTTATAAAATAATTACTGACACAATAAAAAAAAGTATTAATTTTGTAAAAAGTAAACAAAAGCCCATTAGACATAAAATCATTAAATTTCTCTGTTTAAGTTTCAATAACTTTTTTATTTTCAGATTGTAAACATTAAAAAAGTAATTTTGTTATAACATAATGTATTGTGAATCAACTTTTTATTTTATAATTCAAAAATATCACTTATAATTATTAAAAAATATTTTAAGAGCAGTTGTAGATTATTAAACTCTTCAAAGTCCTCAGCATCAAGAGTTATGATTATAATAAATTGAAAATTAAGTACGTCAAAAATTTATGATTTTTCACGTTTTCTAGCTTTAAAACATTACTTGAAGGGTTTAGTTTAATTTATAAAACGTCAAATTAAATAATGTAAAAATAAAAAACTTTGAAATTTAAATAACAGAACTTTCTATTTATCTACTATTCTAGTGGAACCTTCTACTGTTGTTGAACAAAACATAAAAGAAAATACAATTGTTATTTTAATAGAACTAAAAAGGACTTTTATAAAGGTTTAAAATTCATGTTAGAAAAAAATACAACAATCAAACATGATGTCGGATTTTCAATAATGTTTTTTTATTTATTTGTGCTGTTTCTGAAGCTAACGTGTCTTCGTAAAATAATCAGATGAGAAAAAAATTTGGATTTAGAGTAATGGTTTCTAGTAGGAAAAAATAAGAAAACAGCTGCCTTGTTTATATACGATAAAAAATCAAATAATTCACTTTACACGCTAAATAGAACTATATCCAATATTAGAGTTAACCGAACATATTGAATCATCTCGGATAAATAGTGTTTTTTAAAATATATCTTACAAAAAAATGATCGAATTTCTAAACTTCAGTAAATAAAGAGAATTCCCAAAGACTATTTTGAAAGAAATGAAAATAAAATACTCGGATTGCTTTTACTAAACGGAATTTTTTCGGAAATCACTAAAAACTGAAGAACTTGTGCCAATTTTTTGTTGCTCCAACAGTACAGCCTTAAGGGATTTTTATGGTATTGCTTCGGGCCGACTAACATTAACTAAAGTCATAAGACAAAGAAGTTTTTTTGAAGTTTACAATACATTATTACAGATTTTTTTCCCTTTATCGGTTTTCCTCATTTCCCAGTTTCATCTTTCTTGTTTCTTCTTAAGTTTCAGTTCTCGCTCTTTATTTTTTTTACTCTTCTTGAACCTTTCTTGTTTCATGTTTCTTATAAATTATTAAAGACAGTCCTTATATGTAATTGTTATTAGTTTTTCTGGAATGTTTTTCCATTGGATAAGCTCCATTTTCATCCCAGTGCCGATATCTTTGTCCAAATGTAACATCTTTGTCGAAAGACTAGGAGCTATTCTTCTGTCCCTCTGGGCAATCTAGCCTATTGTATGGCAATATAGACGTTGTCTGGTATCCTCTCTCAAGGGTCTAAATTCCACGTTAGTGACTAGAAGAAGAAATTACAAAAATCTTTCCTTAGAAATACAGGTTTATCGGCATAAAACATTTATTTGCATAACTTTAACAAGAAATAAAAATTGAGAATTTTGAATAAGTTTATAAAAAAAATTTTCTGATCGATCGATTTTATCGATCGAAATTTTGAGACATTTTTCGTTATTTTTAAACAATGAATAATATAAAATTGCTATTTTTTTGCCTACTAATTTTCACAAGAAAATTTATATTTACATAATTAATTTTTATTGACGTTTTCTATAGAGTGAGTGAGGAAAATGCCACATCTAGATAGATGCCGTAGAGTCTATAACTTTAAATATAATCACTAAAAAAGAATTATCTGTTGCGATTAAGCAACAAATAATTATTTTTTAGTGATTAAATTTAAAGTTAATTTAAGCATTGTCTGCAAGGCTTGAGTCTCAAGCCTGTGCAGACAATGCGAATAAATTTAAGATGGATAGTTACGTGACTAATTCTACTGTTACATAGAACTAATCAAAATGTGGCCATCTTTTAATAAATAGCGCCGGCATTTTAACCTAAATTTTAGGAAAGATGACAGAAAATTTGTGAAAAATGATGCCAATGGAAAATTTAATTAGGCAATATGCAAATGTTATGTAAAATGGATTTATGAACACTGTAATTTTATTAAATGCTAACTGCTCACAGTATTTAGAACTTTCGGCACTGAAAACTGAATATTTCAATTATTTTTATTTATTTTTTTACTCTGTCTTATGCATGAGATTATTCTGTATGAATATTTAATTATTAAAACAAAATAAAAACTATTTTCTCATAAAATACTTTTGTTTATTTTTTCAGTTAAATAAAATATTATTACACAATTAAATAATTATTTAGATATGATTAAGAAACATTATCCTTCCCGGGATGAAATTTTTACCAAAGTGCATCATTTTTGAAATCAAAATTTTATATGATTCCCTATTAATTAAAGCATTCATTCTGATAAATTCATAAAGAAAACATTTCAAATTATTTATTTATATGCCAAAATTTGTCTAAATTTAAAAGCAAACTGAATAAATAGAATTTCCTTTGCGTCTTTCCCGAATCGCTATACATTTTATCAAGAAGAATTTACTTTGGGAACAACAATCCATTATAAAGGCCAAATAAAACCAAAATATTATTTAAAATATATTAATTTGATATAATAAATCCCAATTTAGAAATAAAATTTATAGAAAATATTAACTGAATATATTCTTATCATTTCAGATTGAATACGATATCCAAATAACGAAGAATTGACTCAACTATGCATTTCCCTGAGAAGACCTCTTCAGCCTTTATCTTTATCCTACATATAAGTACGTTATGGAGAGACGTCACAGCTCTTTGTCCTCTTCGATGTAAATGTGATGACGACAATCTTCGAGTGATCTGTGATTCCTCCAGTTTGGACGTAGTTCCAATAACTTTAAATCCTGAACTTCGCGAACTTCATTTAAGTAACAATCATATCAAAGGAATTATGGCCTCGTTTGCTGTATATCGTAAACTAGATTATCTCGATATGTCTCATAACCAACTTGTGACACTCGGAAGAAATAATTTTGAATTGCAGAGACATTTAAAAGTTCTTCTGTTACATAGAAATATGATTTCTTCTTTACAAAATGAAACATTTCGTGGATTATTATCGCTTGAAGTCTTACATCTGAATGAAAACTTCTTAGAAGAAATTCCATCTGGTGTATTTGCTCCTTTATCCAGACTAGAAAAATTGGATTTATCTCAAAATAGGATCTCCCGAATTACCGATCATGCTTTTCACGGATTACAAAACCTTAAAACGTTACTTCTACGTGATAATAAGTTAGGTGTGGTACCGACACAATCTTTCTACAAACTTGGAAGTTTGCTTAAATTAGATCTGGGACTTAATTCTTTCAGAACTCTACCGGAAACTTCGTTTATTTCGCTGAACAACTTGGAGGAATTGATTTTAGATGGTTGTGGTATCAGAGCAGTGGACAAAGGAGCATTAAAGTGGCTGAATTCTCTGCTTGTCTTAAGACTCCACGACAATGAACTTAGCGATATACCCACAGATTGCTTGTCAGAAGCTGTGAGATTGGAAGAACTCCATTTTGGTCAGAATCCGTTCAAAGTCTTGAAACCTTTCAGTTTTAGAGGACTTAGATATTTAAGAAAGATAGAAGCCAACGGAGCTCAATTATTCGAAAGAATTGAGACTCAAGCCTTTGCAGATAATGTGAATTTAGAAAGGGCCATCTTTAATCATAATAAAAATTTAAAAATTATTGATCATGGAGCTTTTGATGGTCTACCTAATCTTCGACATTTAAGCTTTCGTGGTAACGCCTTCAGGACGTTCGATTCCAGATTATTAGCCTGGGACGAACTGGAATACTTTGACGTACGAGACAATCCATTAACATGCAACTGCAGTCTTTTGTGGCTTTGGAACCTCCTCCATACGAAAAACTTCACCGATCGCTTCAAAGCAGATTCTTCTAGAATTTTATGTGTAGCACCGGAAGAAATAAGAGGAAAAATTTTAACAGAAGTTACAGTTGACGGACTCGGTTGTTATGATGTCGAAGCTCGAAGAAGACTATTGATCGGCATTGTAGCGGCTGCTGCTGTGGCTGGAGCTTGCCTAGTCATGTTGGCAATAAGATGCAGGGATAGAGTAGCTGGACTTCTAAAAAACAAATGGAACGGTGGAAGAAAAGAACCTCAATATCAAAAGACTAATGGTGAAGAGGAAACAACCGTTCTTCCATCAGGACAACTTCCATTGAAACTTACTCCCGTTACTGAACTGTGACATTAAACATCCAAGTTTCATGATTAAACGTGGATTTTTATGGCCCAAATTCAATATTTAATACCTTTGTAGCTTGGGAAGGTGAAGTTTTAGGTCCGAACAATTTGAATTCCTCTATAATTCAATAACTTTATCTTTCAATCAGTAAACAGGTTAAATTTATTTATGGATTTTTATTAGATTGTATCAGTGCCAGTTCATACTGTACTATCGTAGAATGGATCAACGTGAAAAGACTAAAAAGTTTGACAAATTTGTAATGAGAATAAATTTTTTAACCTCTTTCCCATCTCTAATTTTCTGTGAAATTATAAAAAACTTAATTAATTAATTGGGATACCCTAAATGACACATTGTGATAGATATGAGAAATAATGATCATAGATAAGACTTGGACAAGTGTAGAAGTATCAATTATTTGTGTCCTGGTAACTATTTTTGTGATAGTTATTGTAATATATAAGACAACCGTGGTCGTTTTTCCACGTTTTTTCCTTGACTAAGGTTGTCAGATGTACAAAAAAAAAAAAAAAAACATTTCCAATAAAATTGAACGCGTATTTGTAAATTGTATATTTATTAATGTTTATTATTCAAAAAATACATTTATTATGAATTTTTAATAATTTTAAACTTTTATAATTTAGTCATTCTTAATGGTTTTAAGAAAAACAAATGTTATATATGTGTTTAGCGAAATATAATAGTGATTTTATCGCATATTGCAACGATTGGTTAATTTTCTGAAAATAATAAAAATATTGACCAATTAACGCAAGAGCTGAATGATGGAATCATCATAATAACCAATTCTTAATCCTATTGGATGAAATTTATTTTTAAACGTCATTGTTGTCATCCTATTGAATAACATTCACACGTGAGATAAGATTAACAAATAAAATTAAAGTACGTAGTTTAAAATTCGTATGCTATTGGTTACTGACTATTATAAACATTTTAAGGAAATATTTCAAAGTATTTACAATAATTTTATTTTTTAACGAAAAAATTAAATCGCTAAATTATTTTTAGAGGTTTTATTGTTAAAAATTCGTGTTTTTATTGAAATTATAATATAAGTTTAAAAACATTAAAATTTATTTAAATTTTGATCACCATCATTATTTATTTTTACTTCGTCTCTCATTTTATTCATTTTTCTTTTCTTTGATGCAATTAAATTACTCTTCCTTTAAAAATATATCACATTTACAAATTCTACAACAAACAAAACGTATTATATATCTCATGGTTATATATTTAATATATTAAAAAATTTTATAAAGAGACAAATACATTAATCTATAAGTTTGAAGAAGAAGAAAAGATGGGGAAAAAATTGAAAGAAAATCCCTAGAAGCACAGTAAACTCACGAATAATATTTTTAGCGCTTTGATATTGGATAAGCACCGAATGCACGTGAGTGTGCACCTTGGTTAGAGATTATTGAATTACCTAGCCCCTAGTGTATGGGCAAGCAATTAAAAGGGAGGTGACAGGAAAACTTGGTGGCCAGATTAAGTGAGGGTGACACAGTGCAAATAACCACAGAATTAGCTACACTTCTATCTATTAAGAGCTAGTGATCTATAACTTGTAAAGTTTTACACTTTCAGCAATATATTTTTCCAAGAATAGATAGATTTTAAATTAGTTAACGATGTTTGCATATTTTTAAAAGTTTGGTCAGTCGTTTCATTAATATTGTCAATGTTAGCATAATATTAATATTATTGACCTTATTCTTCGGTGCAATATAAAAAATACATCATTATTTTTTATTTTTTGTGCATTAATTTAATGAAAAGGAAAAAAAAAATAATATTAAAGCTTTTATAATGTCAAATTTTTCTTAAGATAAAGTTTGGCAGTACGTCAATACATTTTTCACTCAAAAATATTTTAAGATTTAAAAATCTATATATAAGTTAAGTTCGAAAAAAGTTTAAAATTGCTTTTTTAAGCTTTTATAAGTTTAAATTAAATTAAAATAAGAGTTTTAAAGCAATTTACAGGAACTATTTCGCATGTAAGTTTTTAGAACATTTTTTTTTTTTTTTTTTTTTTAAGTGACCAAAATACAAATATGTATGTACACTTTATAAAACCTTTTTTTTTTTTTTTTTTTTATTTTCTTTTTTGTAGAGATGTTCGGGATGTTTACACGAATACAGAATGCTAAACGAAATAAACACTTACGGAATCGTAAATTCATGCGAAATTTTAAAAAATCGAAGAAGATATCCTGAAATTTTTAGCATATTTTTAAAAATAAACATCAATGTGCAAATGATACATCTCTGTCATCAACAATATGTTTGTCGAAATAAATTTTTCATAAAATTGTTGGCGATTCTAGAAAGTTTCGTACGCTCACATCCAAAGAAAATAACAAAACAAAAACTTTTTATTTTATAAAATTTGATACTCTAATATTATTTGTAGCTCGGTTTCTTTTTTTTTCTTTTAACAAAAACATCAAAGCGCCGTTTTAAAATTTTATTTTAATAAATATAAATTTTGAAAATGCATTCGAAAGGAAAAAAGCTTTCTCAAAATGAATAAAAACAAAAGAAATCTACTTATCTAATACTTATTTAAAATTTTACTTCTTTTAAATTACTTATTTATTACTGGATATATGCCGGTCTAATAAATATTAAAAATATAAATCAAATTTTACACATTATACGATTAAAAATCTACTTTTCATACAGAAGAAAATCACTACTTTAAATCAAATATAATATTTTATTTTTCTCGTTACTTTCAATATTAGAATTAAATTTTTAACACAAGAATTTTTCAATTTATAAAAGGATGAATCAAAAATTGATTAGTTTAATATTTTATACGATATTTTATTTATAATATTTTTCTTAAAACTTTCTATGGTAGTATATTTTATATCACTCTAACACTTTTATATAGATAAGAAAATAAATCATTAAATATTTATTGAAAATATCTGATAGAGTCCAGTAACATGAAACATTTATATTATTTTTACTCACAAAAGTGGTCATTTCTAAAGGCTTTCAGTTTGCATATTTTTTGAATAAATTATAAATTTTTATGTTTTTTATAAAATTCCCTTTGGAAATATTCAAATTTAAACGATTTTTTATCATTTTATAGATTTTTCTCGTTATGTTTGAAAGTTGTTATGAGATAATTACGTTTACACGTCTGTATAAATCTCTACAACACAAACATACACATTGGCTTTTATGCATAATAAATCACTGATTGCACATGATGTTCGCGAATAAATCACATTTGGTAGATACACATAAGTATACAGATGTATGTGTGTAGATAAAAGAAAACTGCAATATATTTTTTTAACAGTGAAGTATTAGAACAAAAGACAGTTTAATTAAACCTTAAATACTTAGAAAAAATATTATTATTTTTCTCTTTCGTCTTTGGGAGAATGTGCGTGCTAAGATGATGATATAACATTACGTTTATTTATCGATGGTGCAAAACGAAATCAGGTATATACACGAAAGAAAAAAAAAGCAAAACTCAATTATCTACATCGCCCCAAAAAAAACATCATTATATCTGATGACACAAATAATAATGTTCATCAGGAGGGTGGAGAAAATTGCGAGAGAAGGAGTGTGTAACCTTCTGCATCAACTTCCTACTGTAGAAAATACGGTCACACGTGATCTCGCGTGCTCTGTCCGGGAACAGACATATGGGAGTCACACTGCCATCCATCATGACTTCGCTTCTCCGCAACAGCTTCGCCCTCAAACTTATTGACTTAAACGGTCTCTGGGATGGGTCGATGGCATGAGCCGTCTTGTGTGGATGTTGTGTCCTTTGGCACATTCCATTCACCATAATAACAGAGAAAAAAGAATCTTAAGAAATTCCTTTTCAATTTTTAAAATTCAATCTATATGTGTTTTATTGAAAAATACATACTTTATGTAATATAGAAAAAATATAGTATATATATATTTATATACTGTACACTTAGTGCTTACCCGAATGATGTGGTTTTTAAAATAAAATATTTTTTTTCTGAAAAGTTATCATCTAAAGAATTGTGTTTTCTGTTTTTATAAAGCGAGTTACGTTTGGAATTAGTTAAAATGCCGAAACTTTACTTTTTTCAATTCATAATGCGCGAAAGAAATGCGGTTTTTTTCCACCATTTCTCTGATTTATCATGGACAAAATAAAAATTTTTTATAGCACGATATCAGTTTTATATGTTTAAAACCCCATTCTGTGAAAATTGAATAAATTAAGACATAAATTCAGGTTGTTTTTTTTTTAAGTTTTAATTTCGCTAATGCTCTAGACAGCATTTCCAAACGTGCTCTTGAGGACATTTCTAAAGATGCTCCAGAGAAATTCGTTTAGTAGAGAGAGAAAGAAAGCCCTTATTTAAAAATGTTTAAAATTATACAATGTAGATAAAATAGCTACTTTTAAATAATAAAAAGTAATTTTCTGCTATCGTCGATCACCATTCGAAATAAAAGATGTGGAAATTGCCAGGACAGCGTCACAGCGTGGGTAAACAGGCAGTTAAAGTCTTCCAGAACGGTTGTTTAAAAGCTCTTACTATTGTTTCATTTCTAGCATAAATTTGTGTCGTAAAATGAGTTTCATGGTGTGATAAAACCGATCCTAAGAGGACCGCAGTGTTTTTAAGCAGCTCATTTTACTTGAATAAAGAATCTTGCCTAGCAGACTGAAAGATGATAAGTGTCAATGTGTTGTTAATTAAAATTAGTAATTAATTACAAAACTGCGTTTTTATTGCCGCTTTTGAATGTTGCTTTAAAGAAATCCTTCACAAAAGAGTTATCTGCTAATGTCGAGTGATCCTATGAGAACTTTCTCTACGATTTATACCTCATAAAAAATACGTTATAGCGAAACAGAAAGCGAAAACAATTTTATAGGTAATGTAAATGGTTACCGGATGAATTTTTAATAAATAAAAATAAAGAAAACAAAGATTGTTTTGTAATTTGAAATCAGCTTTTCTGCTTCTATATGCTAACCAATGAAGAATATGTTCTCTTTTCCTCTAGGTAATTCCTTAGGACTTTATGTTTCCATTTTTTGACATTTCAAAAAATGGAATTTTCTGAAACCAGTAAACTAAAAATAGAGACGAAATCAATATGATAATATTAGAGTAGCAAATGTATTTAAAGTAGGAAAGTTTCTTCCCTTTTATCATCTTCTTGAAAACTAACTAAAGGAGAGAGGATTTGCATTATTTTTAAGCTTATTCTTTCAAAAAACTTCTGTTTTTGGATTAAAATTAACATTTATAATAGATATTTTATCTTCAAACAATATTTTGAACTCAAATATAAATATTTTAAATAAAGAACTTCGAAAAGAAAGTCACTATTTACCATCATCTTCATCAGCATATTCCATAAAACTGTAAAAATAATAATAAAGTTTTAAACTTAAAAAAGGAAACTGAATTTACAGAAATCACAAATTAATTTTGTTTACGTATTAAATGATAATTAATTTAATTAAAAATTTGATCACAAGTTTAATGAAGTTATTGACTCGAGGCAACATGAAAAATAGGAAGAAAAAAAAAAATTCCGTATCAAATTAACCTCAAGGGATACTTTGATAAAATTTTTGCATAGAAGATATGATTTTTCTTCTTAATAAAAATATAAAATTCTCGTATAATTGTTTCAAGTATTTTTACATTTTTTAAATAAAATTCAATTGTAGATAAGCAGAGGAAAAAAAATAAATTTAAATGAAAAATAAAATAAAAATACGAATGATTTAATCTAGAAATTAAGTTTAATTATAAGTCTAGTAAATAATCCGAAATAAATAATTTGTTAAACATATTATCCTGCGGATAAAAATAAAGTCTCTTTATTTGGAAATAGTTTGTTCTTGCATCCTTTCACTAATGAAATAGAAGTAAGCCAACTAAATAATAATTTGTTTACCAAGTCTTTCTTTGTTCAGCTAACAACATCGAAATAGTGATTGCCAAAGGCTAATTCGTTTAAATCTTTCTCGAATTAGACTCTTTCAGCTATTTTCTTATCTCAATTGGTTATACAATGAATGCTTACAAGTTGTACGACTATCATCGACTTCGTTTCTTAATTAACTGCTGGAAATTGATTCTAATTTTAAAAGTAGCATTCTCAGATATGAATATATTCAAAAACGAATTAAAAATTCATATTTTAAATTTCGCTCCAAAATTATGACGACTTTTTATCAAACAAAGAATAGCAGGAAAAAAAAGAAGACGTGGCTAATGTAGCTATGAAAAAAAGTAATGGAAACTTCAGTTGTATAGCAAACTTTTGCAAGAATTCTCAGCAAAAACACAATAGTTTTAGCTGAAAGGAAAGGATTTGCATTCATTTACAAGTTCCCATTCCATCCTTTATAAAAAGCCTATTCTTCTAACTCTTAGGATTAAAATTGATACTCGGTATTTAAGAAGGTTCGAGCTAGAGACTTATACAATAAAGTATTCGTAAAAAAGAGAGAGAGATTTTTAACAAAACAATGTCGTTAAGTATACGAACAATTTCACTGAGGCATTTTTTTAATTCTAAAAGCGTATGTTTATTATTAGTTTATTTAGAGTATAGTAGAAACATTCCCTATCACAAATCAAAAATAACTCGGTTGATGTTCTCTGACCAAACATGTCATGCTGAATGTTAGATTTCTACTGCTTTTTCTGTCAATACTGTAACAGGCGGCAATAAGATAGAACTAGCCAGAGGCAATCCTCTACGTTCAACGAACTGCATCGAATTGGTGTTCCCAGTCTCTTCTAGGACGAAGTAATTGCTTTCGTTTTGCCGCTGATGTTTCCTGTTCCAGTAGATGCTTCAGAAGTGAATGATATTGACAAAGAAAGTCTCGTTCTTTTTTAATATAATCTCTATTATTTTATAAATAATCCAAATAAATTATCATATCACTTGTAAGTCATTCGCTTACAAATTCCAGACAAGAGAATAATAATAATAAAACAATTGTAAAATTTGCAGTCGGATTTTTATTTTTATTTTTCTTTAAATAACTAGAAGGATTTTTGTCAAGAAAAAGGAGGAATAATTTGTTACTGCCTGAAAGAGAAACTCCTGACTTTTTGTTTGTAAGGTGAAAAGGAAAAATAAAAAAAAAAGATAAAAGAACTGTTTAGTTTTTCCATTCTTCGCTTTTTCTCTCACGAGGATGAATCCGAACAAAGTGGGAACGAGAGATGTACCTCTATTATTACAGTCACTATCGTTCAATCTCACAAAATCACGCGAGAGCAGAGCAATCCAACCATCCATCATTAGAGAAAGTGTCTTGGGCCGAAAGTTGCAACAGATAAGATTGTCCCTGGGCCACTAATCTGTTTGTGTAGTCTCTCATCCATCAAATGCTTGTCCTCTTCTCTTTCCCTAACCACAAGTCCTAAACACCGAGTGCTGACACTAATTGTCAAGCAAATGTAGCTATAATGCAATTTACTTTACTTAAAATATGTCAGACAACTGATTTTTCAGTATCATATTCGCTTCCACAAATCTATCTTTGCTTCTCCGATATATATCCATCTTTGTCGCATATTTTATAAAGAATTGAGGAAAAAACTTTCTGTTTCGTTCCAGTTCATCACTGTCTTTATCCTGGTCACCATCTTTAATTTGTTTTAGTAATAATGCAATTTACTTATCTCTATATCAAATTAGTAGAATGGACTGGAAAATCAGATAATTTTCGGTCCAGTCTTTCTCCTGTGAATCTAATCTTGTTCCAAACATCTTCATTCTTCATCATCATTTTTATCACAGTCATCATATAATTTGTTTTTGTGATCTTTCAATTAATTCTAAACATGTTGAATATCTAATTCTTCAATACGAATTCACATTTTTTTTAGTTCTTATCGTCATTTTTATTATAGTTTAATTAATTATAATTTATTGCTATAATTAATTAAGAGAAATTTTAATGTTTCTCTCCAAAATTTGCTCCAGAAATAAATTTAACTATTCCAGTACATCGAGAACAAAATTTTTTAATTAATTTTAATATAATAACTTCTATATTGAGTCTAAGTTTAAAGATAATTTATCAGTTTTGATATCATAAATAGCATCAGCATCTTAAATATGTTAGAAATTTTTCTGGAAAAAAATCATCATGCTTCAATTGTGTTTAAGAAGATCCTTCCGTCTTTGAAAAATTGAAAAGGTATCAACTGTTAAAGAAGCCAAAGAGGATTTTCTGCTCTAAAAACACTGAATATCATACTTTAGTGTAAAAATAAAACAATGAAACTTTCATTAAAGTAAGAAGACTTTTCTTAACAGTATCCTCGAATGAAATTTAATCTTCATTTTTCTTCGAAAAATAAAATTTAGCAACTTTAAGATAGAGTAATAAAAATTTATAAAACTCAAATAAAATCTCAAGAAAACATCTGTAAAGGAATCGTGCCTAGAATAAGAAAAGAAAATAATCAACTAGAGAACAGAGAAATATATATATATATTTTTAAATAATGAGTATAATATATAAATATATGATTTCTGTAAATTATGCTAAAAAATATTTCTGTTAAATTATATATGTTAAAAAATATATGATTTCTTTGTTATATGTAAAATTCTACAGAGGCCAACAAGCAGATTAATTCTCCAGACAGCACTCATTGATTTAATAAAATAATAAATATTCTAATTACAAGATGGCACTAAAAATTAGTTTAAATTAATTCAAATCATTAAAATTCTGTTATAAAATCAAGGGATTAAATATGGCAAGATTAATTAGGATTATTTGGATTAAATTCCCCTGAGGTTGGTTCAGTATATAATTGATGATATTGAGCAATTTCTATTTCAGCACATGCAAGAAAAAGGAATAATTTTTAATTGCTTAGTAAATATTGTTTATTAGTTTGAACAATCTTTCAAGATACTAGTTTAAAAAGACTTTTAAAACCAAAGCTTATTTGTGAAAAAGCTTGAGCTTCAATAATTTGTTTAGTTGGGAGAAAACTTTAGCCAAATAATCTAAACAAGCCAAATTTATTCTTAATGAATTATTTTTGAATTGAATATTAATAATTATTTTTATGAATTACACTATGGTACCACCATCTGTTGGACTAATAATGATAATTTTATTTTTTAAATTTAGACTAAGATGGTGCCATCTATTTTGAAATAACTGAACTTTTAATAAAAACTAAATCTTTATAGTTTAAAATAAATAATTATTAATCCAACAGATGGTAGCACTACAAGTATAATTAATAAAAATAATCATTAAATTTTAGTTCAAAAATAATTCACTAGAAATAAATTTGGCTTGTTTAGATTATTTGGTTGATATTCCCCTAAATAAAGTTAAGACTTATAATATAAAAACTTTAGTTTTTAATATTCAAGCCAGCAATTCTATTACTGAATTATTTTATCACTTGGAGGATCTAAGTTCAATTCTGGATCCCATATATCCAGTTTTTCAAAAGGATTTGGAGATTGGCCCATTGAATCTTATCCTTCAACTTTCTGATTAACCTTATCATGGATATTGCCAGACTTTGGTGGGCTCTGAAAATGGCCACTGCGAAAAGTATCCAGTGTGATTCCATGGCTTAATTCAAATTAATCTGAGTTTCTATCAAAAATAAGCAATTATTCAATACCACTTCCCAGTCATTGCCAATTACTTCTATTGTACCAAATCCATTTCAACTCAATGAATTGCTCATATCTATAGAACAGTCAACAGAATGTTATCATAGATGAAACCACACCTGGATTGGGTCATTAAAAGACATTAGCAGCAATAATTAATAATAAAACTGCGAGGTCATCGGGGTCTCCCCCAGCACCTTCCCAGGATTCGATGTGTCATTACCAGCCTGTTTAGCCCAGACTTCCATCGTAATATCTGCTTTAACGCCAACTTTAAATTGAGATTGGATAACCCGACCGAGAAATAAATATAATGCATTTGCCATCTCCATACTTTAAAACTTTTATTAATAGTTAAACTGGAACTTATTAAGAACTCTAAAACAAAAAAAACAATTCCGGTTTCCCACCTCACACTGGAATTGGTGGTACCAAAATAACATTTACTATTCCACACCAACAACACAAATGACGTCCAAAGTCCACGTAACAGCATCGACTAAAACCAAGTCCACCACAGTAAATTCAAGAATACATCACCAAGACAGTCTGTTAGCACTAACAAAAGGACGACCATTCACAGAAAGAACGATGACCACACTAACACCGGAACTGTCCTGAACCATCTGAGGACAAGGATATGTATTCAATCTCATTTGCATATTTCTCCTTTTTCAAATATTAACATAATTATTTCAAAAGAAAACATCATATTGTGTATTTAACTAATTAATAAAATATTATTAACAAAGAATTTAATAGCAAAAATGTTATCTTCAATTTTCTTTTGCACAAAGTCACTCATACGTCATACAATCACTTCCTTTTCCTCCAAAGCTCAAAATTCCAATATACTTCATAAAACAATTATAATAATAAATGTTATGTGAATGTGATTCTCTCTCTTTCTTTCTCTCCCTCTCTAAAATATTGTTCTGTACCCACCCTTCTTTGTTCTTCTTCTTGTGATGATCCGTCAAGATGGCCACCTGCACACCTCCAGGTAATACTCCTTTTCCTCCAAAGCTCAAAATTCCAATATACTTCATAAAACAATTATTAATATAATAATAAATGTTATGTGAATGTGATTCTCTCTCTTTCTTACTCTCCCTCTCTAAAATATTGTTCTGTACCCACCCTTCTTTGTTCTTCTTCTTGTGATGATCATGTAATGATGACAGATAAAAATGAGGATAAAGATGCACTCAGAGGTATAGCCTAAGAGAAATAAAAGAAGAGTCAGAGAAAGGAGAAAGAATCTTAGCCAAGAGAAATGGGCTAGGGCACTAGTTGGAAGAGGATGTGATGATGACACAATGACTATATGATGAGATGAAATGAACCTAAATTATGAATATTTACTGTATTTCTGAATTTTATATTTAATTTTTTTAATTGTAGTCAACCACATGGTTAAGTGAAACAGTGGGTTTTTCCATATTATATGCTGTTTTTGTGTACTAAGCAATTAATTATTCCAGTGATCATTATGGACAGCCTATATCCATGGTAACAACAGGCAATTAGATGAAGGATGGGTTGAATAAAATGAGTCTGGACATCTAAAAAAATATCTAGAGACCCAAAATTAAATACGAATATTGTATTGTGGAACACAAAATGCTTCCATCTTGGCAGCTACTTGGTTGATTGGCAGTCATTATTGCAAAATCATTAATGATGGTTGTTGTAAGTATGGATTTCATTACAAATAATCACCATTTTAAGTACAGATCATTGTAACTCAGATTGTTATAAGTTGGGGACCTCTGTAATACTCATTGTTTAAATCATTCAAATTGAATAATTTAAATAATAAGTATAATATATAAATATATGATTTCTGTTAAATTATGCTAAAAAATATATTATTTCTGTTAAATTATATATGTTAAAAAATATATGATTTCTTTGTTATATGTAAAATTTTAAAATATTTGTTTTATAAATTAATTCAGAGATTAATTAATTGTTTATTTTGTTGAAACTCTATTCTTATCTAGAAAAGAATAGAGTTTCAACAAAATAATTCTTTCCTTTTCCTTCTATATTCATTCTATTTTTGAAAGATAAGTCATTATGCATTTTTATGAAATTTCATTCACTTTTTATTGGAATGAATATTTATGTTTATCATTATGAAATAATAGGTATCATATTTACAAAATACTCCCAATTAACTGGGATAATCAAGAAATTAATTTCACCAAACTGATTCTCCAGATAATATAAAATACTCAAAAATTAGAAATAGGGACAATATTCATTTCATATCAAAAATTAAATAAATTGCTTAAATACATATATTCAAATGTTATATTAATTATTAAAAAAGAAAATAAGAAACTTATTTATTTGAAGCAAAAAATTATTACAATTTTAATTTAATTCTAATTTTAATTTTCAAATTATGTAAGATATAATAAAGAAACGAATTTGAGGTATTTAAAAAATCTTCCAGGTATATCTTCCAAGATAAAATATTGATAATTAAACATCATTTCTAGGTTGCAGATTTACCCTGATTAATCTAAAACTTGCATAATCTAATCCAGATAATTGGGAGTCTACTGTATTTGAAAACTTTTGAAAATTTAATTATTAAACATACTCCAGTTACAATATTCAACTTCTTTTTTGCATCAGCAAGTCGGGTTGCAGATTTATCCTGATTAATCTAAAACTTGCATAATCTAATCCAGATAACTGGGAGTCTACTGTATTTGAAAACTTTTGAATATTTAATTATTAAACATACTCCAGTTACAATATTCAACTTCTTTTTTGCATCAGCAAGTCGAGCAAGATATTCTGGTCTTGGATGTTCCTGCAATATTTAATCAAAGCTATTGGAATTTATTTTGTAATTATTATTGAAAATTAGTTTATAAAAATAAAAATAAAAAATTTACATCTGTACTATCGTATCCTGTAAGATCCCATCTATAAGTTATTCGAGCAGAGTATCTTTTCCATAATTCCAAAAATACAGTACCTAATTAATTAAAATTTGAATTAATTTTAACAAAACAATTAAAAAAAAAGCAAGTCAATTTTCATTAATTTTCTTTTTTTTTTAAATTATTTTTTCAGATATATACAGTAATAGATAGTGAAATTAATGCTTGGGGATATTATTCATTACAGTTTTTTTGAGTTTTTCAAACTTTTCAAACTTGGATGCACAGTATATTCTTAGTTATGACTAAGAATATACTGTGCATCCAAAATGTTTTGGAATGGCCAAATATATTGAAAAATATGTATAAGTCATATACTTTACTCATATAGTCATAACTAAGAATATACTGTGCATCCAAAATGTTTTGGAATGGCCAAATATATTGAAAAATATGCATCCTATGAAAAAAATATTTTAGACAAAACTTTCAAGAGAGACATAAGATAGCAATATCTATATTCATAGATGGCATTGTTGAGGGTGATCTAAAGATCAATTCAATTTTTTTTAAATGGTAATACTCATTTTTTAATACATATTTTTATTTTATGCAAAAAAAAATACAAAACTTTTATATGAAATATTTTTTCAAAAAAATGCACTTATCACAAGATATGAGCAGTTGACATTATAATTTCAATGAATTTCACTAAAAACTTCTGGATTGGCTCTAAATGTTAGAAAGAGAAAGTGAGAGATGTACAAAGAAAATGAGGGAGCATGAGATAGAGGGAAGGTGCTGATGAAATTAATTTATTAAATGTCCAAATTGACATCCTTTCACTGTTTGACAGTGTATTAAATATTCATAGAAATCAATTAGTACATTTTCTATGATATTCATATTTCTGCTAGCAATAGATTGACTGATATTAGTTTGCTGAGTGATTTTTGAGAAGGGCATAAGAGGATTTTCAATAGCAGTTTGCAAAACCTCTAAAGCTTTATTTATGGTTGGGTGCAGTTTTGATCTCCCAGAATAGAGGGAAGGTGCTGATGAAATTAATTTATTAAATGTTGAAATTGACATCCTTTCACTGTTTGACAGTGTATTAAGTATTCATAGAAATCAATTAGTACATTTTCTATGATATTCATATTTCTGCTAGCAATAGATTGACTGATATTAGTTTGCTGAGTGATTTTTGAGAAGGGCATAAGAGGATTTTCAATAGCAGTTTGCAAAACCTCTAAAGCTTTATTTATGGTTGGGTGCAGTTTTGATCTCCCAGATTTTTGTTTGTCTTTAACTGAATCCATTCCTTCAAATAGTCACATTGTTAGTGAACAGTAGATTTTGAAAGTGGAGCATGATTAGAATATGTATCATTGAATGATTAGCAACTGCTTTGAAAGATCTAATTTTATCATGAAATTCCTGCATCATAGGAACAGCAGTTCTTTCTATACCAGTTACATATGTTTTTAACCAATGCTTGGATATCATCTCAGAAGATTGCCTCCATGACAATGGTATTAATACTTTTGATTTTTCAAGTCACTCAAATATTGTGATAAAGGCACTTTTAATTTCAAAAAATGTTTTATAAATAAAACAAATATAATTATTGTATTTTTTTGCATAGAATTAGAAAATGAAATAAAAAATGAGGATTTCCATTTAAAAAATTGAATTGACCTTCAAATCACCATCAACAGCCCATCTATATATGATAAAATAGATATTGCCATCTTATACCTCTTTTGAAATCAAATAACTTTTATCTAAAACATTATTTCACAGAAGGCATATTTTTTAAGATTTTGATTGTTTCAGAATATTTTGGATTCACTTTATAATATACTACAGATAGTCCTCAACTTATGACCAAACTCTTTATGATGATAATATCATCAATAAATTCTGCTATTTGTGTCAATGCAATTATCTGGATTCAATTCCTTGATCCAATGGTCTGATATAAAAAAAAGTGTGAAAAAGTAGAAAATGTTCTTTTTTGTGTCTGATTCTTGTAGTTTTATAATCATACATTTTTTTTTTCTAGCAAACAAAATAATAAGAGGCTTAATTCTGCAAAAATTATTTCAAACAGATCATTATGTTTAATGAAATAGTGGAAACTCAAATACTTAACTAACAAGGGGAGGACACAGCTGACCCCCCACCGATTTTGATCTGCTTGCATATGGTGAAAATACATCAAAAATGAGTGAATACGTGTCCGAGCTTTTCATTGAATATGGCCTTCTAATAGTATTTTTTAACACTTGAAAAATCGAACTTTTGATAATTCAGCTTAAAAACGATAGATAGAGAGCAGATCAGCCGTAGCGCACATGGCGTAGTTGATAAATACGTGGCTCGTAATGTGATGGTGGTGGGTTTGAATCTCGGTTGATGTGGAATTTTTTTTTTTATGCATTGAAAAATTATTTTTTATTTTTCATTTTATTATTTTTTATGTACTGTACGTTTTATTTAATTTTTTTAATTATTATAAATTTTATATATATTGGTTATCACATAATTCGTATGCATTAATATATTTATTTACAAAACAAAATACTCTATTACATTTTATGTGTTATTTGATCAAATGTAAGTCAAAAAATAACACTCGACTGACAAAGTTGTTATTATGTCAAACAGATATGGCACATTTCAATAGTGTGTTTACAGATGACAATGGTAATTCGAACTGTACTATTGAAATAATTCCTCCACATTGTACCCCCTATTGCCAACCATGCGATGTATATTTTTTTCGGCAAGTGAAGAATTTTATCAAGAAACTCCAAAACTCTGTCGAAGTTTTACAAAATAATCGACAATTATCCACAAGGGAAGATGCTATAAAAATTCATTCCCTCATTCATCATCAACTATCCTCTCCTCATTTTGAAGATATGATAAAATACGCCTGGTTTGCATCCAAATTAATTCCCAAAAGAAATATTTTTAGTAATGTAAATGAAGTTTGTTTCCCATCTTATCATGAAATGCGACTTTTAAAATGTGATTGCACAGCATATGTTTTTATAAAGTGTGCACACTGTAGAAAACATTTATGTTTCAAATGTTTTTATGATTTATATCATCCAACATTTTGTAAGTCATCATAAGCCTTTATTCATACTTTTATTAAACTTATATATTTAAATACATATTAAAAAATGTTACATCTTATTTTATATTAGAGTATTTTGTTTTGTAAATAAATATATTAATGCATACGAATTATGTGATAACCAATATATATAAAATTAATAATAATTAAAATAAATTAAAATGTACAGTACATAAAAATAATAAAATGAAAAATAAAAAATAATTTTTCGATGCATTAAAAAAAAAAAGCATATCAACCCGGATTCGAACCCACTACCTTCAGATTACGAGCCACCTATTTATCAATTGCGCCATCTGTGCACCTGGTGATCTGTTATCTATCTATCGTTTTTAAGCTGAATTATCAAAAGTTCGATTTTTCAAGTGTTAAAAAATACTATTAGAAAGCCATATTCAATGAAAAGCTCAGACACCTATTCACTCATTTTTGATGTATTTTCACCATATGCAAGTGGATCAAAATCAGTGGGGGGTCAGCTGTGTCCTCCCCTTGTAAGTATAATACTGCAACATATACACCTAAATAACTATTAATTTTCTCACACATGATCAATATAAGTTACTCAACTCCATTATAATCAGAAAAACAGAACTTAAGTCAGGTATTTAAATTTTTTTAATTTCCCTATTGCTACTCAGCACCAGAACAGTTTTAAACAAAACTGTAATGGAGTATGACATCTCCTTACTTTTCTGTTATCCATTAGAACAATTCAAAATACAAGCACACTTTTAGTAGGAAGTTTATTAAAAAAGTAACTGGGATAATATTTATGGTTTAATAAAGTAATCATCAGTCCCATAAAACATATAAAACTGAATAGAATCTATTCAATCTGTACATTTTATGGGGCTGATGATAGCTTTATTAAGCTGTAAACAAAAACCCAGTTATTTTCTTAATAAACTTTCTACTAAAAACGTTCTTGTATTTTGAATTGTGTATTTTAAATAGGTATTTTTTAGCTACTATTACCATTAGAACATTAATAGGTAAGAACTTTAATTTTAATCCTTATTACAGTCATTCATTCAGCCATAATCAATAATTATTATAATTATAATTATTGTCATTTCTTTAAAATTGTCATAGTGTTACTGTTTGTGTAAATTTTGGAAATTTATGTTTGGGGAAACCTCTATACAGATTACAGCAAATCAGAAGCTTATCTGTGTTTCAGCTTTTCTTGAGATTGGTAATAACCAACTGTTTGATTTTTGATGATTTTTAATGAAAAATTATCATTTTATACTTACTATATTAAAAAATTATATTTTTTAAATAAGTCAGAACATTCATAATTTAATTTTTGATGATTTTTAATGAAAAATTGTCATTTTATACTTACTATATTAAAAAATTATATTTTTTAAATAAGTCAGAACATTCATAAATCAAAAATAACCAAATTTATAGACTGTCCACTACCAATATTTATTATAACATTCCATTTATTGAAATAAACTTAATGAACATAGAAATAAAAGAATCAGATACAAAAAGAATGTTTTTTTGTATATCAGACCATTGGTCAGAGATTTGAATCTCTCTGCTAATTGCACTGACCAATCACAAAATTTATTAATATCATTGTTGTTCAAGAAAATCACAACAAGCACTTGAAGCAGGATAAATACACTATTTTATTACAAGGTCTGTCCCAAAAGTAATGAGAGAAAAAAATTACATAAATCAAATAATCGTTCTTACAAAGAAAAACAGTTAATAATCTTCGAAGTATGCACCTTGGGCTGCAATACAACGAATCCAGCGTTGCTGCCAGTGGTTGTAACAATGTTTGAACTCATTTTGTGAGATGCTGCGAAGCCTTGTGGTTACAACTCTTTGGACATCTTGGAGTGTGTCAAAATGGCATCCTTTCATGTCCATTTTAAGCCGTGATCTTGTGGTTACAACTCTTTGGAAATCTTGGAGTGTGTCAAAATGGCATCCTTTCATGTCCATTTTAAGCCGTGAAAACAAAAAAAGTCACAGGGAGCCAGGTCAGGACTGTATGGTGGATGGGGAAGCACAGGGATATGTTCTTGGGTTAGATATTCATTCACAACCATTGCTGTGTGGGGCCTAGCGTTGTCGTGGTGGATGATCCAGCTACCAGCAATCTCCGGGTGGACCCGATTTACCCTTTTCTTCAAGCGCTTGAGCACTTCCAAGTAAAATTCTGAATTCACCGTCTGCCCAGGTGGCACAAATTCTCTATGGACCACTCCTTTAGAGTTGAAGAACACAATCAGTAGTGTTTGACACGTGATTTGCTCATCCGAGCCTTCTTTGGTCTAGGTGAGTTTGGAGTGTGCCACTCCGAGCTTTGCCGCTTAGTCTCTGGGTCATATTCGAACACCCAACTTTTGTCACCAGTTATCACTCTTGTTAGGAAATTTGGGTCACTGGATACACAATGCAACAGTTCCTGCGAAATCGTCACACGAATTGCTTTGTTTCCAGAGGACAACACTTTAGGTACTAATTTCGCACAAATTTTACACATTTGCAATTTGTCTGTAACAATGCGGTGGACATCTGTTTTTGGCAAACTGTCATTTCCGCAATTGAACATAAACTTAATTGGTGGTTGGTGTTCAGAACATTCCTCACTCGTTCGATGTTTTCATCCGTTTTCATAGTCGATGGTTGTCCTTCGCGCGGATCGTCTTCAACGTTCTGTCGGCCATTCCTAAATTCAGTGTGCCACTTGTAGACTTGTGATTGTGACAAAACTTCATCTTTGTAAGCCTCCTTTAACATTTGGAAAGTTTCCTTACCACTTTTATTGAGTTTAACACAAAACGTTATTGCTTAGCATTGCTCAATAGATCGCTGAATCTTAAGCGTAACGAGCCACGCTTACGACGACTCACTGTTAGGCCACTGGGCATGCTCTGTGAATTAGGAGCAGCTGTGCGACCATTGGAATATGTCACTGACATTCAAATCCACATTTCTGTGCCACATGTTTTCCTCAGCAATTTGACAGAAATGCGCAGAAAAATTATTCTCATTACCTTCTGGGACATACCTTGTATTAGATATATATAATATACACTACATAACATCCCAGAGGGACGGCCTGCATCCAATACTGGTTAGAACTTTAGTCGCTCACTTCAGATTACTGGCTGAGGAGGGCCATAGTAGGCTGAAAACGTTTCCAGAAAACATTATTATTATTAGTATATGTAGTGTATATTATATATATCTAAAAATAAAATAGTGTATTTATCCTGCATCAAGTACTTGTTGTGATTTTCTTGAGTTATTAGAAGCAGCAGAACTCAGTGGTTTATAGTTGTTGTTGTAAGTATGAAGAGTCATAAATTGAGGACTACTTGTATGTATGTATGTATATATGTATGTATGTATGTATATATTGAAAAGGAATTTAATGCACAGCAGATGAAAATTAAAAAATCTTATATGTTTTAACTGACAAAAACAAATATTCAATAGTTATCTTATTTACCAATATTTTCATAATGCAGATTACAATAGACATAAAAATTCAGGATTTATAAATTTATTAAAAGATTTTAAGATATTAACAAAATCAAAATATGACTGTAATCAAATATATTTTTTAATTAACTTAATTTAGAAACTATGCTAATGAAAACCAAAGCATTATAATTTTACTCATTTATTATTTGAACTATATTAATTTAATTTAATGCAATTTCAAACATGGAAAACTATATTTGAAAAAGATTATATGTATAAAATAAAATCTTAATTTTAAAATTTCTTATGTAGGAGATTCCCAACTTATGATAGGATTGAATTTAAAAATTTCAGTCTTAATTTGAATCTGTCATAATTTGGAATATGATTTTTCATAGTCACAATGCTATAAATGAAGGTTACATTCCATAACTCAGAATATTTAATATTCTTTTTAAAAGTAGTAACATACAGAGTGAGGAAGTTAACTCTGACCTATCTTATTTTATTTTATTATGCACTTTATTATTTATCGTTATTTTCTTATTAACGTATTAATTTTTTAGTTTTTTTAAAATTAACTGTACTTCCACTTTCTCCGTCGTCGTTAGCAATCACGTGATACGGAATTGGGAACCATCTTCCGGAAGAGCTGGTTAGCAATCACGTGATATGGAATTGGGAACCGTCTTCCGGAAGAGCTGTCCCGGGTAATGACGTCATCATCTAATCTAACTAATATTACCAGTGATCCGATATGTGAATGTAAGAATGATCTGTATCGATGTTTTGTTCGATTTATAAATAAATTGTAAAGATGATGACATGAATGAATTTCTCTGTAAGCTAATAATTTTGATATTGTTACACAAACTTATGCAAATGAGCAAAGTGCGGGATTGTAAGTCACCTGGTATAAAAAAGGAAGCAACCAACGACACAATGAAGTGTTGTATCGAACGTGAAGTTGGCAAAGTGACATTTGAGTTTCTTGTAAAGATTGACTATTGTTTGAAGTTTGTATCACTTGTGGTGGAGGTAGTAGATTTAAGTAGTATTTAAGGTTCTTTTCTTTGTGAATAATTGATTGTTGATATTTGAATTGGATTAAACAAGTTTTGTTGGTTAATTACTGTTGCTTTATTAAAGTTTCAATAAAGCATTTATTAACACTTTGTAAGGTTGATATTTGATTTGGATTAAACAAGTTTTGTTGATTAATTGATTGTTTGCTTTATTATAGTTAATAAAGATTTATTAACACTTTTTTTGAAAGTGTTTTTGAGTCTAATATATTTATATTTTCTTATTATCTAACTTTGTTGAGTCTAATAAATTTATATTTTTTTGTCATTTAACTTGTTTGAATGAGTCTAATAAATTTTACATTTTTTGTTATCTAACTTGTTTGAGAATTGGAGTCTAATAAATTTATAATTTTTATTTTGTTATTTAACTTGTTTGAGAATTTATTCCAATTATTAGTATAAGTTTCTAACACCGTTTGGTCGTTTTCAATCTAACACTTATTCGTTACTTCTAGTTGTAAGTTCCGGTTTTTGTTTTTGCCGGTTTGTGATAGTTATTGTTAGATTGTTTGTTTGTATCTTGTAGTTAATTATTTTTACATTAGAGTTTAGTTTAAGACCTGAGCTTAGGCCGAACTCTGGATTGCAGAGTCGTTAGACCATTAGTATAGTTTGTAATTAGAGTTATTGACATTCGTTCTAAACCATGACTTTGCAACAGTAATGTTGAGTAAATGCCGCTTATTCTTTAAAATGAGAAAATTGTATATTTCATGCCTACCAGAACTTTATATGGGTAAAACTAAAGAAAACACAATGTAAAAATAAAGATGGAATGCTTAAGTTATTTTCTTGTGTCCAAGTTTATAGTGTTGGCTACATGGTAAAATAGTCATTTTCCACCTTGAAGATCCAAGTTCAATTTTGGGTCTCACATATTGTTTTTCAAGAAGAGTCCAGGCCTAGTGAGGCTTGTTGAATTCTATCTTTCAATATTTTGGTTGATCACATTGATTTATTTCTGTAAAGTCCTACTGAATTAATTCAAACTACTGAGCTTAATTCAAACTAGCCTAACTGATTTCTAGCAAAAATAAGCAATTATTTTTTAATGCCAGATGTTGGACAGTCTGTGAAGTTCCAAAAGCAGTCATTGCCAAAAGATTAGCAGCTTAATTCAAACTAGCCTAACTGAGTTTCTAGCAAAAATAAGCAATTATTTTTTAATGACAATTTCCAATTGTTGGATTATTATTACATAATGGTATCCATTCCAGACCCAACTATAAACTACCCACATTTGTGATAAACTCAGTAGGACTTTACAGTAAGTGAATCAATGCCCAGGTCTGATCAATCAAAACATTTTCAAAAACATGGAATGCAAATTCTATGCTTCCATACATTCAGGATGGAATTGAATAGAGTGAATCAGTATACCTAAAAATCTAGAAGTATTAAACTTGAAATTAAATAAAAATAATACATGGTGGAAACACAATACACTTCCATCCTGGCAACAATTTTGCCATCTGATCAATTGGCTGCCATTATTGCAAAATTATTGATGGCAGCCATTATAAATAATCATCATCATAAGTTGGGGATTTCCTGTATATTAAATAAAAATATATCCTACCCCAAATAGATATAAATACAGCATAAAAAGTTGTAGCTGCATTATCAAACAAATATGTAATAGAAACTGCATTACACGATTCTCCAAGTTTCCAATAGCGACATTCATCTTCGCATAGAGGACACATTGTCACATTGCTCAGAATTCCACAAATTTCTTTACTATGAAATAAATCAGTAATGAAAACTTTGCACTTAAAAACTTTTCTAAAGAATTAGATGTATAATATAAACCTAGGAACATTTGTATGTAGAGTTATACATCCATATATAAAGCATAAAATCCCTACTATTGATGCAGAAACAAGCATATAGGTATAAAATCCTAGCCAGGCAAAATATAATCCAATTTTCACTCCAAAATAGCATCTAAATATTTATTGAAAAATAAACTTTTTAATTTCTTTTTAATTATAAGATTATTTAATATTTTTAATAATAAGAAAATATATCAACTTAACCGTATTTCATCTAATGGTTGTTGTTTCATTAAACATCGAACAGTTGCCCAATTTTTTAAAAGAAACAACCTAGGATTATTCTTATCATAATCATCATTATTACAAGTTCCCTAATAAAAAAAATAAATTGAATGTAACAGAATCAGTAAAATATTAAATTTATGAAATATCAAGTTAAAAACCTCATGTAAGGGGAAAGCAGCAATATAAGCTCCATCAGCCAATAATTTTTTTATACCTATTAAAATTTCAATATTACTTTAAATATTATATTATGTTTACTTTAAATAATATTTATTTACCAAATCCAAAAACATCAGAAGGATCTTGAGTAAAACGCTTTCGTTTTAAGATAAATTCAATAATTTGAGATCTTTGAGCAGGATTAAATAGATCTTCTTTTCGTTTTGGAATAGCAAATCTTAAAATATATATTAGTTTTAGAATATATATTTCAATAATATAAACTGATAATCCTCAACTTACAATAGGATTCAGTTTTAACCCCAACTGTCATAACTTGGGAGTCAAAAATTCCAAAAAATATATTTTTTTCATTTTTAAGATTTACTAGGACCACATTATTGTAATACATTATTGTAATGAATGTAAATAACACAAAACTACAAGAATCAGACACAAAAAAAATACTTTCTGTATATTCTATCATTGGTCTGGTACTCAAACCTATTGAACTGCATGACCAATCACAAAATTAATGGACTACATGACCCATCATAAATATGAGTGGTTATAAGTTGAGGATTACCTGTACCTTTTTTTAAATAAGTTACCTACAAATATTCTTTACTCCTACTGAAAATAAGAGTAAGACGTTTCTTTTTATTAAAATTCAGATAAGGTTCAAGTGAAAAATGTGCCTGGATACTAGCTTGTCTAATTGTTTTACCTTCATAACATTTGGAGATATCAAAATCAGCAGGCTAAAAATTATTCAAAAATAATAAAAATTTTTTATTAATATGTATTAAAAATTTTTATGGGATTATTAAAAATATTACATGCAGATAAACATGCAACCATTAAAAAATAATAAAATAATTTTCCAAAAATAATTTTTAAGATTAATTTTATAATATTGCTAACTAAATAAATACAAAATTTGCAGTTATTGTGTTATAATCAAAATAAATTATATTAAAAAAATTGCTAGTTGCATTTCTAATACATACCATGCATTGCTTGTGATATTACTATTAACCTTCTAATTCTGCAAATATGAAATGTTTCATAAAAATAAGCATAAAAGAAAACACATATGCATTTCTATAGTAGATAAAAATTCAATTTAGATAACCATTTGCAGTAAAATTTTATTTTTATACTGAGGTAAAATAAATAGCAGACCAAAAATGTTATTTCTGTATAATATTAAATAATAACAAATATTATACATTTGTTTATAGTGCTTGTTTTATTTCTTGTTATTTAAGTAGAATATAGGTTTTAGAAAATTATGGTATAACTAAATCTAGATAATATGGGCAATTCTCTATCTTATTTTATTAATGGAATAAGAAAAATGTGAAAACATTACTACCCATCTAAATTACAATTTATTTTTGATCCTTTTCATTCCAAAATGGAATAAAAGTCTGAGCATCATAATCCATAATAGCCACAAATATTAAAATATCTTGAAAGACAATATAAGATTAGTCATGTATAATATAATACACTATCTTATGATTGTTATTGCTTATTTAGCTTATTCCTTGCTGATCAATTTTGAATTTCTTGCTGATATGTGCAATTTTTCATGAAAAAATTATGGAGAAAAGAGTAAATATTAAATTCTGTTTTAAAATTTCTATTATCTACTTCGTGTAGAGCCTCATCGAAGGTTTTTAATCCATGAGTATAAAACTTATTTTATATTTTATTATTGTTTAAAGTTTTGTTAACACTTTTTTGTAAGTGTTTGGATTCAATAAATTATTTTTATTATTTGACTTTACTTGTTCTTGGATTTATTCAATTTATTAGTTTTAAGTATACTAATGTCTTTTTTTTATTTAGTTCTAATATTTGTTCATTACTTTAACAACTACAAAGTTTTGATTGCATTTTTGTTGTGTTAATGTTAGATTTACTTTTGTTATTTTGTTTTCAGAATTTATTTTCTGGAAGTTAAAAAAGACTTGGCCAGGCAGACTCTAGAACCTTGCAGAGCCATAAAAAACATTAGATATTATTGGTAATTGTTGTTAATTTTAAATACTGTGACTTTTCACTTCTAGGGTTACATTTTCCTACATTGGAAGATTTTTTTACAATCTCTTTAAGAAAGTTACTACTGTTACTACTACTGTTACTACATATATTTGCTCTGTAATGCATTTCTTCATTAGAATTTTTAAATCATTGTGATATACAAGATTTACCGTCTCAAAGTTTTCACAGTGGATCCTCACTTAATATTGTTTTATTATTACATTAACAACAAAAACTGAATTAATTAAAAAATTAAAGTTTTTAAGATAGCAAAATGGAATAAAGCCCTGTTATCTAACTTTTTTTCTTCATTATAGAGAGAAAACATGGAGGAAACCTATAGAAGCTATAGAAAATAAAATGATCACATGTTATATGAGCAGTAATTAAAATATACAATATTTCTTATAAACAATATATCAATTAAACTATAAAACATTTAGAGGAGGAAACCTATAGAAGCTATAGAAAATAAAATGATCACATGTTATTGTAATTAAAATATACAATATTTCTTATAAACAATATATCAATTAAACTATAAAACATTTAGACGATTTGATCAGATTGGCAAGGTATAAATGGCTCAGCTTTCCCATCATAGGACACAAGATCAAACTAGGAGCCTATCCAATGGGAAATTATATGAAGAGTCAATGCCAAACTTATCAATCCCATCCTGTACTGATATAGTACACAAAGATTGGCAACTTGTGAGAGCCTAAAGTGGCACAGCTGTTTAGTGAATGATTGAAAACTGGTTTTAATAAAACTAATCATGGACATTATCACCTATATTTCTATCTTTCATTAGAAAATAATCTTCTTTATTTATAAAGCATGATATACAACTGTTATTTAACATTTTATAATTAAAGTTTTCAATTAAATCATGCTTTTGTTTCATTTCATTCCATTATTGAACAGTAAATGGTATTAGAAGAGATAATATTTGATAATTTCTCTCATCTAAGGGATTAAGTACAGTAATGTACTTAATGCTTAGATGAGTAGTTCAATAATAGAATGAAATAAAACAAAAGCATAATTTAACTAAAAACTTTAATTATAAAATGTTAAATAACTGTTGTATATTATGCTTTATGGATAAAGATTATTAGAATTGATCTATTCTTTAATAGAATAAGTAAAATGAAGTCATAGAAATAATCATTATATGATTAAATTAATAACAGAATATCAATATAATATAATTTTTTCTAGAGCAATCTGATGATTCAATATATAAGAAAATTTATTAAAATATATATAAAGATTATAAATTAATTAAGAAAAGAATAATTATTGCTCCAAGCAAACTGTAGTAGACTAATTGATGATAAAAAATATTATCATAAAATCTAAGTCTTTTCTGAATGTCAAAAAAGCATACAAAATTATTTTTTGTTATAGTGAAAATTTATAAAACAAGGATTATCTCTTAATTCTTTTTGAATAATTAAAAATAAATAAAATTCCATTCTCAACAAAAGAATCTTATCTTAATATTTTTGCCAAACAGACAATTAAGATTTTCTCATGTGGCAATATCCAATGTAACACTAAAATATTTTCTAATACGGAAAGATATAGTTTATAATAATGTTTGTATTCAAGACTAATAATGTAAATGAAATTTTATTTGTTTAATAAACATAACAAAAACTGCAAAATATTAATTTTAATATCAATTTTCATGCAAATGTGAATTATTTGTAAGTGATTAAATAGTGATTTAAAATCAATAGTTATAAAACCATGCAAAATTAAATTCAAACTAATAAAACCTCTTTAATAGGCATCTTGAATTGCATAATTTCACCATAACGACTTAATACTTCCCAAGGGGCATGAATTTTCACAAATTCCAATTCAGCTTCTTCCTATTTTCACATCATATTTTATAAATAAAAATTATTGATAATTAAATTATTAACTTAAAAATTAGCCAATTAATTTATAACTGAACATTATTTATAAATTTTTAGATTATTTAATCAAAGTAAATAATTAATTAATCAGACATCAGCACTTGTATAATTGATATACAATGTTCTATTCTAAATGTTCCTATATTTGAAATAATTTGATTTGTTCTATTCGATATATTGTAAGCTTGTAGTTACTGAAGATGGCTTTATTAAGCTGAAAGATCTTTAGCAAGTATTAAAATATGATAGTTTTCACTTAAACATGTGATTATGTCTAGTTAGTTAATTATTCTGATAAGAAGCGAAAATATATAAGAATACATCAAAGTAAATAAATCCAGTAAATAACAAAAAGAACAGAAACAATAAAGTTATCTTTAAAAATGGAAATATTGCTGGCTAGACATTAACCATTATCAACTCCACGAAGTCTAAATAGAATAAAATACAGGTACTCCTTGATTTTTGTACATTTTTAGTTTAATGTGCCATTTCATTTTTAAATTTCAGGAAAAAATTTTCAAGAACTTTAAACATTATGATAACAGTATGTTTTATCAACCAATATAATGTAAAATTAGAGTTAATTAACATACTATGGTAATATTTCAAGATTGTGGCACTTGCATAAAAAATTCTCACTTTATAATCGGAACTTTTTGTTAAAATCTAAAAAATAAGAAACTTCTAATTGGTCCACTTGTGAAATATATTACAAAATACAATTTATAAAATTATTTCAGTATTTCTGGGGCCAAATAACCAAATAACAGCAGTAGCTGAGTTACAAACAAAATTTACATACAAATTAAGTTTATAAGTTGTGTGAGGGTCACGTGATCGGACGAAGGAATCGTGAAAATCACGTGATTCGAAGAAAGATGAAAACAAACTAATTAATTGTGAGTCGCATTATCGGACAAAAGGAACCGCGAGGGTCACGTGATTCGACGAAAGTCGAAAACATCGTAATTAATATTACTTATAAATGTTACTAGTGAAAAACATCACGTACGAAAGTCGATAATTAAGAACAAGAACAATCATAGTTATCATAAAATTCGAAGATAAGAGGACTATGCCGGAAACCGCATCGAAAACAATCGTTATTCGGGTGACAATTATGGATTTATGACCCGAATTATCAGGTCTAGATAAGGTCCGAGAGAGAGACCCGGGCCAAGAACGGTCACCTTGAAGCCCAGACTGCTTGCCTTTTGACCAATGGGGGGAGGAGACGGTCAACGATATAAGGACCCACTGAACAAAGGGTCGAGGTCTTTCCTGAAAGTCGTTCCTGATCGTCTCTCCCGATCGTCTTTCCGTGGTCTTCCACTTGTTTTCCGACAGCCGTCGTCTTCCTGGTTTGTCCGTCGCTCTCCTAGTCCAAGTTCGTAAGTTTACCGACGTTGACCTCCCGAGTTCCATCACCAAGTCATCCTGCTTACCTTCTACGAATATACCGAAACTTACTTTGGAAACCGAAAGACAGTCGTCGATCTCCGTTTCACATCGCTCATCAGCATCAAAGGACTGAGTTAAAAACGTTCACTGATCATCAATCTATAATAAGGTATTTATCCTTCCTACCGATGTATTGAGTTGTTGATATGTACGTTAATGTACAGGAATCTCTCTCATTAAATTTTAATTGTTAATATTAATTTGCATTGTGTGACTTATTGTGTCTATTGGCTCTCCTGCCCCGTCCTTATTCACGCCACAACCGCGTTTTTTCGGCCAGAATCTAACTGTGTTGTTGGGACACATTCTAACCCAACTGGTGTCAGAAATCCTGACTAGGGCAATTAAGGCTTAAGCCTGTGCCTGACAACCGAAGGCTCCACAGTTGAAGAGTATCTGTACCTCATTCAAATTTTTCAATTCTTAATTGAGAATTTTAAGATATAAAACATACAGAATAAACATATTTAAAATCTTATATTTAGAGTTTTTCCCTAGAAAAATTGTCATACATGATGTCAGAATCTTTAAATCAATAAAACAAAGACGAAAATATCACTTAGTTCTTCCTATTTTAACAACATTTACTTGTAATTAATAGAAAGTCCAAACAAAATAGAATAGCTGATCAGTTAGTATGTATAATAGAATTAGAAGGTGTTATTAGAAGGTGTTAATTACTATTGAAAAGAGGATAATTCACAGAATTCAGGGCCATCATAGGAACCATTTAGAAAATAATTTTAATTTGTTCAGAAATATAACAAATATTTTTATAATCATATAAACTTAACTGGAAAATCAGAGATGTTAGTCTTCACTTTACCTTATAATACAACTTCTTCCATAATGTCATATTTTCACACATTAATTGATCATTCTATTCTAGTCAGACTACTTAAATACTTATAATGTAATTTAAGTTATTATCTTTTAAAATCTGTTTAATTGAGTGATTTACTTTTGATCAAATGCTTATTTCCTTTAAAAGAGATTAAATAATTAATTTAATATTAATTTAACTGATAATAAAGATTCTTCATTAACTTTTTTGTTTTTAAAATATATTCACCAATTTGATTTGAAATGAATTGATTTTTCCATGTACTACATTACAGAAAATTACACTCCACCATAAACCAAAAACAAACAAACCAAGAAAATGAAACTTACTATAGCTCTCCCATTATTGACATTATTATTCAATAAGTACTCATTTCTCATTTGTTGAAAATGAAGAGAAAATTCTAAAGTATGCAGAGTATAAATAAATTATACATAAACAAAGTAAAGTTAACCAAGAATTAAGGACTAAATATAGAATCCAATAATGTCTATATACTATTTAATTAATTTAAAATACACCATTTTTAGATGCAAATTTTCATGAGTTTAAGGAGTTAATAATATTCTCAATGTATCATTTTTTAATAATGTCATATATCTTGATATTATATCTCTTTCTTATCAATAGTTCATATATATATATATTTAGTATCCTTTCATTTAAATAACCTATACTATAAGCAGTGGTGAGCTTTTTGTTAAATTTGTCTGTAATTAGCAAACCCCTTGTTTTTTCTGTTTGCTAGTTCATTTATTCCATAATAAACAAGCAAACAAATATTTCCATTATATTTAAAGTCATTATGGAGACTTATTAGTAATGCTGAAGCTGGATGAGCTTTCAGCTTCACAATATTTCCATAACAAGATCTTTGAATATACAACATATTTTGGATTTAATGACAATCTCCTTAAGTGGGAAACCATTAAGAGATTTAATCCTAAACCTTTTGTAAAACTTTTTTGAAAAATCATCGCTCAGCCTTAGAATCTCTTAGATCATCAATCGACATGAAAGAAGAAAATAATGTGTGGCAGCTTCTGGCATAAATTGTGCCACATAAATTTACTTGTTATTTTATGTAATTTCTGTTATTTTATTTTTTTAAATTTTAAAGATTTTTTTTATTTTAAAATGTTTTCTTGTGCATAACAATTATTTGTATTTTTTGTTTTTGTAAAAAGTAAAACATTTAATTAGAATTTGATATTTTGTTTTTATAAGATAAAGTGCAAGTCCTTTGTTAAAAATTCCATAACTCACTACTGACTACAGGATACTGCTTAGATGCAAAGTTCCATGGAAATTTCTTGCACAGATATGTGAAAACTTCCATAAGTGACAAATTATTTCACATGTAACTATATATTGATTTCATCAGCAGCAGTTGATATAATTAATATATTATTTATCTCTGAAGAGATCATAATTTCACATTAAGATTGTATGTATGCCAGTTATTTAGAATAGATGGCATACATACAATCTAAGATCCATCTTTGGGATGGGGATGAGGATGGGGAACACATTCGCCTAGTATCACAACTTCTTGTGCCTAGTATTGCAACAGATTTTGAGGTATGTGCCTTTGCATGCCTTCTCGTGCGCCTAGTTGCATTCATCTTGTTGCATGAAAAGTTGCACCATCTAAACGTAGCTTAACCTTTACCGCTCTTCAAATTAAAAAAAAATGCCCCTTATGCTCCATGAAATATGTAATTCAATACCTGAAATTCGATATTTTGCCATAACTTTTTTGCATTTTAATTTTTCAGCATGAAAAAATTGGATTTTGTTGTCCATATACTGTGTCCTGATATCGTTTTTTAATTTTGGATTAAGGACCAAAAGAAAAAAAGAAAAAAAATGCAAAAGCAATTAGGCCTAATTAGCATATGTAAGCAATATATAATTTTTCAAATTATTCATGATTTCCGCATCAGATTAAAAAAATGTTGATATATTGGGTTGTTGGAAAAGTCATGATGCATTTTTCTATGTTTTAAAAAGTGTATTTATTTATATAAAGAATAAAGATCAATCAAAGATATATTGCTTGATAAGCTTTTGCCATCTTTCAGGAAGCTTCATAATTCCTTGTTCATAGAAGGACCTCTCTTTAGTAGCGAAAAACTGAACAAGGTGCTGATTTACAGCCTCATCTGAATTGAACGACATAACACACAAGGAGTTTTGAAGAGAGCGAAACAAGTGGAAGTCTGATGGCACAAGGTCAGGCAAGTATGGTAGGAGTGGCAACACATCCAATTCAAGCACCAATAATTTTTGGTGGATGATCAAACTTGTGTGTGGTCTTGCATTGTTGTGATGCAACACAACTCCTTTACAATTAATGAGCTCTGGACATTTCTGGATGACAGATTCGTTCAAAATGTTCAGTTGCCGACAGGACACTTCTGAATTGATTGTTTGGTTCCTTGGTAGAATCTCAAAAAACATGACACCTTTAAAATCCTACCATAATGAGAGCATAATCTTCCTCTGATGAATGTCTGCTTTTGATGTCGTTTGAGGAGGATCATCACACCAGGACCAAGACTGTTTGTGCACCACATTGTTGTAAACAATCCACTTCTCATCAACAGTTATCAATCGCTTCAAAAAAGGATCATTTTCCTCACGTTTACTGAACATGTCGCAGATGTTTATGCATGCCGTCAAATGAACTTTTTCAAGTTCACAAGGAACCCAAATATCAAGTTTGCTTTGTATCCCCGCTTCTTCAGGTGGACGTGAATGGTTGAATGATGGATGTTCAATGTTTCTGCAATCTCTCATGTCATGTAACAATGGTTTGACTCAATTAATGCCTTTATTTTATTGTCATCAACCTTAGTTGGCCTTCCTGACTAAGGAGCGTTGTTGAGGTCAAAGTCACCAGCATAGAATTTTGTGAACTATTGTTGGCAGTAGAGCATTGTCACCGTAAACTTTATGCAACTTTTCACAAGCTTGACACATGTTTCTCCCTTTACAGAAGTAAAACAATAAAATATGGTGAAAATGCAAAGTTTGGTCTTCCATCTTCAACTGTTATAAAATTTGTAAAAAATAAAAAAATGAATCAATTTTTTTTAAATGAAGCTAAAACTATCAGCTGTTAAATGGCATAACAATAACATAGATGCAAATAACTCTACTACTTCCAAATATGAATAATCGCATCTGTTATGAAAATGCGTCATGACTTTTCCAACAACCCAATATTTACATTCTTGATGATATTCCACATATAATGATATCAAATACTTCATTAATTCTAAAAAACTTTTCCAACTAACAAAGGCAATTTATACTATAATTTGATACTGCAGAATGTCATCCGATACCTTGTGTAAACAAACAATCATATTTTCCCTCTCGCGGATGAAATACGGTATTCTACTACACAAATGTTTAAAATTTATCCCTCTTGTGGATGAAATACGGTATTCTACTACACAAATGTTTAAAATAATTGTTGACAGATGAAATACAGTATTCTACTACACAAATGTTTAAAATAATTGTTTATTAACCATTTTTATTCCTATTTTCTTAAAATAATGTGTGATTAATACTAATAATAATTAATTTTACTAAATCTATGAGTGGCGCCATCTATTTATTAATAATTGAACTCAAATTTTTAATTAATTTATCTGAAGAAAAAATCTGCCTGGGATCGAACCGGGGACCTTTGGGCTAACGTCCCAACGTCCCAACGTCCTAACCGCTAGACCACCGAGGCCAACGAGCAGATCATCCCAACGTCATAACCGCTAGACCACAGAGGCCAACAAGCAGATTGATGGACCTTTGGGCTAACGTCCCAACGTCATAATGCTAGACCACCGAGGCCAACAAGCAGATTGATTCTAGATCGGAAGGCAGTTATATTAATTTAGAAATACAATGTTACCTTTTTGATCGGACTCTAGCCGACAGATCCTCACCTGATTATTACGAGATTATTATAATTACGAGATGGCGCTAACTTTAGTTCAAATTATTTCCAATCATTAAATTATTCCATTGTACAAGGGCTAGATTTTGGCTAGTATATTTGTTTATTTGAATAAGTTCCCTTGATGCTTATAATGTAAAAGTCTGTGATTAATACATTTTATTTTATAAGACGTATTAGTATGTATGAGAATGTCGACTCTGTTGAAAATTTATTTATTTTAATGAATATTGCTATAATTTGTGTACGTAGCTATCATCCTGATTTTTGATAAATTATCGCTTTTTATACATTTTTTACTCAAGATTTGTCTCAGTGTCTTTTAAAAATGGTGGATGGTGAACTATTTTTCTGTATTTAGTCATTCAAAGTCATTAATTTTTCAAAAAATAGTTAAAATATAATAATAATAGCATTTTTAAACAAAGAGGACAGGTTGTCACGGCTCTCCTCTTAGTCAACATAATATAACTAGCCCATAGCCTAAGGTCATGTAGTTGACCTTTGATGGACACTGTTTGACAATAATTATGCACCCCTGGTCTACTAGTTTACTTGTTTCGACTGCAGATAACACAAAAGTTACTTTATTGTTTAAATTTTTGTGTTATATTTAAAATATAACTAATGTAAACAAACAATCAGCTGATTTGTAAAACCGTTAGATATTTCCCACCACAATCTAGGACGCCGACTTCTGCATCAATCGTCAAGCGTGGTATAGGTTGCTTTGTTTCTCTGATAAGTTAAAATTTATAAATTTTTAAATAAAACTAATTTATCGAATTTTATGTGTGGAAAACAGCAAAATCATATTATTTACAAGGGGCCAAACTTTCCCAAATTATAATTTATTGGATCAAGATATCTGTAAAAAAGAAGTAAGGATAAAATCTGAAGGAAATGTGGAACATGAGAAGTCAGACAAATTCGGAATGGATAAACTAAGGCTACGTTCATACCAAGCGTGCTTTGCTTAGCCTCTCGCGTGTATCTTAACGCTAAGCGTGATAACGTCATTTACCAACATATAGTCTAAACCAACATGTTCACATCGTTCGCGTTCTGATATGCGAGACGTCTAGAGGTAATCTATGCGAAGAGCTTGGTATCGAGCAGTGTTCATTTTCTGTGCTTTCTGCTATACGTTTTCAAGATGGAGGAACAGATTATAAGTGCTGTTTTTGACAGGTTGTCACGGCTCTCCTCTTAGTCAACATAATATAACTAGCCCATAGCCTAAGGTCATGTAGTTGACCTTTGATGGACACTGTTTGACAATAATTATGCACCCCTGGTCTACTAGTTAACTTGTTTCGACTGCACATAACACAAAAGTTACTTTATTGTTTAAATTTTTGTGTTATATTTAAAATATAACTAATGTAAACAAACAATCAGCTGATTTTTTGGGAGCCATAATAAGGGATAAATTTAATTAAATAAAGAAAAAAACTAAAATATCAATACTTGTTGGAACTTTACTGTACCCACATGAGCTGGGCGAACTGGATTGCTGCTGGGGGCGAGGCTGTGCGCAGGGTTTTGTGCGCCACGAGTCACGTGCGCTCCATACACTCGGTGCGTATGTGTTCGTGAACCGAAGCATCGTTCGTAAAGCGAAGCAAAATTTGTTCGCAAATGGTGTTCGTAGTCTGATTTGTTCATGAACCGAGACAATCCGAGGTACCACTGTACTTCAATACTGGGCTGCTGATATTCACCCCTCGCCTGCTAACTATAGAAATCCATCAATCTAATGTTTCTTCAACTTCTGAATCCTTTCCATCACGCTTTCTTTTCGATGTTCCTGGAATTTCTTTCTGTAATGCCCACTCCTTACGCAGTTGATTTTCTTTTTGTAGGAGACACGTCTATGGTAGATTTTGGTTTATTTCAATGAGTCTACGATGGCTTGTATTAAATGGCTAGCTTTTAATTTTATCTAGCAAAGCAATTCTACTTGAAAATGTAAAATCCTTTCTTGACATCTTGGCAAAGATTTAAAAATTTTAAATAAAATTGACACTGTAAATGAATATCGCTAGGTACAGTAA
>AYEL01078985.1:0-13728 GCA_000484575.1 Olivierus martensii
CATCATCTATCGAATAAGTTATGAATTTTGTCTATATATATATATATTTTTTTTTAATTTCAAAAAAATAATAATGGAAATAAGTGAAGATTCCATATACTAATAGAAATTTTTAAGAAACTAAGAAATTGCAGTTATTGCAAATTGATTTGATAAAAGCATAGCTAATGTATAATTAAGAATGATAATTTTTGGAATTGTAATGCATAACACTATGCAGTAATATAATTTCTAAACCTATGATTAATATATAATGCACTATATCAGTATTTGATACAGGGCATTATAAGTATCTTGCATCGTATTTTTTGCTGAATAGGTTGTGCTTTATTTACTGTTACTTTAAGCAAAAATGTCTCTAATGATACTTTTCAATATAACATTGGGTAGCCTAAAGAATTATTTTGCCCAAGAAGACTCATTGTCAGTCTAATTCAATCTTAATTACACACGATTAAATTTATTTTCTTGTATTTTTAATTGGTAATTATTTTTAATTTAAAATAAACCTGTAGTAATTGTTAGGACTTTATGCCTAATTACACGATAATGCAATAGACGAAGTATATTAAATTATTTTGCTTACCTGATAGTTATGACAAGCCGCTGTTCCGCGGATATTCTTTCTCTGTAAATTTTTCTTACCTGATAGTTACAACAAGCCGATATTCCACAGATATTCTTTCTCTGTAATTTGTGCCTGGACCAGAAAGATGAGGTTCGACAATTTTCAAAAGAATATCGAATGTTTCTTTTGACATTCTCATAATCTTTGAATTTGTCGGGATAACGTCTGTCATCTCTATACAGATGATAAAATTCTCCTAAATTACACCTTTCCTTATTAAATTCATGAACCCATTTTCGTTTTTTTTTCTTATTTGTTTTAATTTAAATGATACGCTCTCCGATAGTAACAATTTTCTTAATGTTTTTCTTGCCGGCATGATGCTTTCATCTTGGAATACTTCTATACGAGAGACAGCACTCGATTTGAACATCGCTCGCTTAATCGCTATGCATAGCACTTCGCTGGAGAATACACTAAGTGCGCGAGGCTAAGCAAAGCGCGCTTGGTGTGAACGTAGCCTAAGAAGGAAATGTGGAACATGATAGAGTAAGTCAGACAAATTCGGACAAACTATTCTTGAATTTTTGGGGGTGCAAAGATCACAAATGTGTTAATTGATTCGGATTGGGTTCGAATTAAAAGGTTAATTAAAAAATTTATTAAAATATCAACGTAAAATCAAATTTTTGAGAAATACGACAGAAAAATGAAAATATGATAGAATTTGAGATTTTAACTATTTTTTCTCGATTTAAGCAAAAATAACGAAGTTTTTGGGTTTTAAACTTTGACTGGTGTGACCAGTGATTGGAGGGGAGGAGGGATCGAGGCATGACTGGTCTCACCAGGCAGTGGAGCAGTAAAGATTAAGAGTGCATGATTGGCCCCACTAAAAATTCAATTCAATTTTAGCTTTACTACATTGGTAAAATTTCTGCCTATAATCTTGCTTAATGAACTTAATTCATTTTGTGAAATGGAGATATAGTGGATAGCTAAGAGTTTGGACGGTAGTTAATGTAAACTTAAATGAAATAATTTGAAAATATTCAGTTATTAATTATATAATAAATATCGAGAAAATTTTAAAGATACTACTAAAAAAAAAAAATAAGTGGAATATGATAGTAGTTGTATTACATATAACAAGAGTTAATCTATTTTATATCAAATTTTATCTTACAAATAAAAATCTTGCTCTCTTTTAAATACTTTAATTCAAATATGAAATAATTTTTTTTTCTACTCTCTGTACAGTTTAACACAAATTGAACAACTTTATCATAAAGATTCTTTCTTCATAAAGAATCATCATGATTGCTATATAAAGAAAATGCATCTGGAAATATCAATCATAAAAAACATAATTGGAATATTTATCGAATTTTGGATGAATTTTTAAAGGTTAGGTAGAAACCTAGAGCATATATATTTTGAAATGTTTTATTGAAAATATTCTGTTCAAATTAGATATAAGTATTTTATAATTTAAAATAATCTTACCCTGATTAAAAATTAAAGAATTAATATTTATGATAGAGAAGACAAAGAATAATAAATATATTATTTAATATTTAATGCTTTTTAATATTAATATATATTTTTAATTGTAATGAGAGCATTATTTAAAATTCCACATTTTTCATATTATTAAAAACATTTATTTTCAAATTTTCAACAATTCCTTAATACTAATTTGAAATAACATTAAATTAGTGATTTAAAACACATATTCCTGATTTTAGTAAAATTTGTATGATTTGTGGTTTTGGCATGGTGCAGATGACATAAATTTAAGCTTTTATCTTATTTATGTTCAATATCATTACACTAAAAATAATTACATATAATTAATATTGCTTATTTTAAATTTATAATATATATAAAATTTACATTTTTTGCATATTCTAATTCCAATCCTTCATATTTTAAATTTTCTTCAAATGTATCTCGAGCATCTTTCATAGATTGATTCTTATCATAAACAAGGACAAAGTCAATACGACGAACACCATCATCAAAATAAGCAGAACAATCCTATATAAAACAATTTCTTTTTTAATGATAATAAATTATTCAAATACAGTAATTTATTATTATTTTTATTAATGAATTATTAACTAGTATTTAAATTTTATAAAAATAACCCTAATTTTTACATATATTTCTTAAAATTTAATTGATATTAATAAGAAATTTTATTACTATTTAAATAAATTAGTGCAAAAATACTTTGATAGATATAATGACTACAATGATGCAAATTTATATTAAAATAATCTAGAATTTATCTTACGTATTTAGGCTTAATTTTTACATGGTATTAAAATAATCTAGAATTTATCAAATATTTTAATATGATAAATATATTTTTTATTTAATATATATACTCATGTATAAGCTGACACCACTACTTCAAAGTTTGAAAACTGGTAAAATATAAGGCCCCTGTATGAGCCAACATGCCAGCTTTTGTGTATTAGAACAATAAAAAATTCATTGAAATAAATTGATAATTCAAATATTCCTAAAGCCAAATTTTATCCCTAGTGACCTATTTTAGAATTAAACTGCCAAATTAATAATTATATAGGGTATCTCAAAAGTGGATGATCAAACGAAATGAGGTGATGAAGAAGGTCATTTCCTATCAAAATGACTATATATGTGGTTATTCAATTGTTGATGAGTCAAAAGTTATTTTCAAATTAGTATTTTCCCTAAAATCATATAGTGCAGCCATTAAAGTATTATTATTTTTAAATCTATGAGTTATTTGGAAGATTTTTGATTGTAACTATGATCCTGTAGGGTGGATCTTTCTAATAAAAGCATTTTTATCAACTCTTATTTTCATTCAAATAATACAAATGATTTTGTGAACAGGGTTTTCCTCCCAAAGAATTGTTTGATTTTTAAGTGATGATGACAGAAAAATACCTAATACAAATGGTGACCATCTTTCAGAAAAACTTCTCCATTTAATGCCATTCTAAAATGGTATCACTGACAGAGATTTGCAAAACAGATCATTTTGATTTTGCAATTAAGTAACACATAATCCAGCAATGCCAATTATGTGTTAGGACAAATGGTAGAAATTTTGAGTACTTGTTGTAATATAAAAGTATTAAAAATCTATGTTATATGCATTTTTTTTCATTTCTGACTAACCAGAAACTGAATTTTTGTGAAATGTACTGTTCAGTACATTTTACAAACTTTCGAATAAGTCGTTGTTTTTACCAACTGCAATTTATTTAAAAATTGACATTTAATACTGCAAAGTCGCGGATTAGAACGAATGGAATAAAATTAATTCTAACTAAGCCTAACGGTTAGCGACTCTGCAAATTCCAGAGTTCTGCCTGAGCTCAGGTCTTTTTCTAAGTTCTAACTTAATACTAAATAATTACAAAATAAAATCCCCCAATTCGCTCATTTACATACTTAAACGTAACAAGTTCAAAGTTATTAGTTTACAGAGTAATTCATTCATGTCATTATCTTTACAATTCATTTATATATCGAACAAAAATACTGATACGGATCATTCTTATTTTCACATATCAGTTCAGTGGTAAATATTATGTAGATAAGACATCATTAACCGGGATAGCTCTTCCGGGTACGGGCGCCGATCCCGTATCATGTGATTGCCAACGACGGAGGCAGAGAACGTGGGAAGTAAGTTAACTTTTAAACTAAAATATAATATGTTAGCATATAGGAAAATAACGATAAATAATAAAGAGTATAATAAAATAAAAATAGGACAGGTCCAAGTTAACCTCCTCACAATACTAATTGACCAATTAATACCATTGACATTTTTAAGTAGTTTTTGGCTTATATTAGAGAGAATTAAGTGATATGGCTAACTTAAAAGTACTTTTGCCAATAAAATGCATTTTAACATCTAAAAGCCTAATTTTTTGAGTTTATTTTAGTAAACAGATCCAATAGATATTATTTACACTTACTTCTATTATTGTTTGTATAGATGAAGCACCATCAGCAAGAGACTGTTTATCAATATAACTTGCAATATCTGAAACACTGTTTTTATATTTTGGTAAATCTACAGTTAAATAGCTGCCATTATTGGTAAGAGTTTCTAGACTGTAATAAATGCTGTTAGAAGCACCTAAAATATAAAATTTATATTCAGTATAGTATATTTAAAGAAATTTTTTAATCAAAAACAAACTAAATGTAATAAATTTAGATAATAAATTTATTCTGTTCATGAAATTTACTTCATTTAGTAATATTAATCATACTGACTGAATTAATTTTGCAAACATTGTTTATTAATTAACAGAATGATTAGCAAAATAGAGAATATCAGGATATCAGTATATATCATATTAGAAAACAGAAGTATAAAAAGTTAAAATCTTATATAATTAAAAATAATATCAAGACCACTTTACAGATATTCTCTATTTGCATTTCATTTTTGTATATTTTACTGACACTGGGTGTCAATAGAATATACAAAAATGCAACTTTTTAGTTAGACTTAGAGATGTTGTGTTTCAAAATAGTGGGTTGGAAAAGTCAAAAAATTCTTTGGAGAATTTTGGAAGTGTTTTGGTTAAGTCATTTAAACTTAAAATAATTTTTAATCACTAATAAAAATAATGACTTAATGGCTGAGTCATTTAGACTTAAAAGTCTAAATAACTTAATAACTAAACTAAAACACACTGAAGCTAGTAGATTTTTATGAGTCTACTAGCTTCAGTGAAGTGATTTATTATCTAAGCTTAGTATTACCTGGAAGTTTTATTGGTGGTAGTGTTGTTTTATAATTCAGCAAAGTCCACCCAGACCAAGTCCTCCTCTGGGATCAGGTATTTTGGTTTTGATATTGGCCCCCATCTTTCATTAACTGATGCAAATTAGTGCCTTCGTCCTCTGTATGGCTGATGAAGAGTCACTTTCGCTCCAGGCCCCCTGCAATTCTGGTGGACAGAGCAATTTCTGGGTGGATGGATGTGGAAAAATTTGACTTTTGTCAGTCTATCCATTTACAGCCATAACCATTTACTATTTTACTATCTCCAAATGCGCAACTCCTCCCAAAGCTTAAATCCAGTGACCTATCGAGTTGTCTGCAGCAGCTCTCTCAAATCATTCCCACTTGCTAGACATCAGATATACCAGAGCAGGGGCTGTTCTTCTAAAAACTGCCCATTACAAATGTGCCAAGGAGGCCCTCTTACTTACTCACCTTGATTTTTTAATATTACTATATAGAGTTAGTCATAATACTGTTTACAATTTTGCAGTTTATTTCAAATTGACTATATACATTTCTGTAATAAAAAATGCTATCAAATGAAAGTATAAATGACAAAGTTATACTTGTTTCCACAAAGATGGCACAGATATTGCAGATTATACTGCAGTTGCACAATACCCAAAATAGTATTATCCATAGGGAAAATCATTTTGTTTTCTCTATTATAATAAAAATAAATAAAAAGTGTGTCTGAGCACAGATTGTTCTGAACTAATTTTTTAATAAAAATCAATCAACTTGAGATATAATCATTAAATGCTATAACAAGTTGTGAAGAAGTTAACTCTGACCTATCCTATTATTATTTTATTATGCTCTTTTATTTATTTACTATTATTTTCATTATTATTTAACATATTCTATTTTAGTTTAAGAGTTAATTCACTTTTCACGTTCTCCATCTCATCAGTTAGCAGTTACAAGTTACGCACCAGAAATTCATCTTCCGAATGAACTCTCTTGGCTCATGACATCTAATCTAAATTTACCACTGATCCGACGTGAGAATATAAGAATGAGCTCTCATCTATGTTTTATGCACCAACTGACATAGTGATTGGGATGTTTTGTATTGAAGTAGAACTGATTAATGACATCTAACTTTCTTGTAAAGATTGACCATGTTTAAGTTTGTATTGGAATGAGGTATTAGAATTAAATAATATTTAAGGTTATATTTATTATTGTTTTGAATATTTGAATTTTGATTTGATTTTTGTGATAATTTGATTTGTGCTTTATTATTGCTTAAATAAAGCTTTGTTCACACTTTTGTAAGTGTTTTTGAGTCAAATAAATTTATATTTTATTATTTAACTTTATTTTGAGAATTTATTCAATTTATTAGTATAAGTTTCTAATATCTTTTTTTGTTATTTAGGTCTAACACTGGTTTGATACTTGTAGCCATAAGTTTTCCAATTATTTGCATTTGTTGATTAGACATCAGTTATTGACAGATTTAGTTTTATTTTGATTATATTTATTGTAGGAAAGAGTAAAAGGCCTGAGCTCAGATCGGACTCTGGATTTGCAGAGTTGTTAAAACTGTTAGGTTGGATTTAGTTTATTATTATTGGTATTTTTGAAATTAGTGACTTTGCAAAGTTTGTTATGCATGAATGCATTTGCAAGAACAAAAGCAAAGATTTCAGCACAAGCAGCATGACTATGGAATGCATGTGGCAGATTTATCTCAGCAAGCCATAAAACCATATGAAAAAGCTTTTAGATATCAAATTTTGTTATATCATCTAAGAACGGTATGATACTACTACACTTTCATAGAGAGGAAAGTATTTTCTAAAAACTTACTAAAATGAATTGATATAATATTTATATCTGGAGAGCAAGAATCTACACAAAATTGTGGAGCAAGAATGGTACAATCAAAACAGTATATGTTATGTGAGAAAAGGAAAGAAAATTTTCTCTGTCATTGGATTGGCTGTGATTTCAATAATGATAATTCTTTATTTCATTAACAGGATGAGATCCCTTAAATGATTTAGATTAGATTTTTATTGATAGTGATTTTTAAAAGGACTTGGAATTTGTGCCTCCCTACCTCTTAGTTTGCAAGAGATACAAGAATATATCACTGTAGTTATCACTCAGACTGATAATATGTTGGAAAATAGTGACATGAATTTGATTGCAACACTGATAAATGCAGGATCACACATGAAGTTCACATTGAAGAAATGTCAAGTAACTTAAAAACTTTATGCTTTCATTTGGTATCATGTTTTGTTGCAAAAATTTATGTAGTTAATTAGTAATAAATTGTCAAAGTTGTCAAAAATTTTGACTAATCTTGTATTTTGCATTATATAACATGTATATTAGCTATAAAATACTTGGTATATAAAAATAATCAAAAAACAAAAAAAAATCTGAAATAGAATTTTTTAATATTGTTTTGGTATTTAATGAATAACAGAAAATTTACGGTATGTGTTATCTATAAAGTACAAGTTACTGTCAGGAAAATACAATAATTTTTCATTCTAATTCTAAAAAAGATTCTAACATATAATTTAAAAAAAGTTCCTTGATCCAGAAATATTGATAATATAGCATATTCCAACAATGCCAAACTGAGATAATCTGCTGCATATTAAAGTTTATAAATAATTAGCTATAGAAAAATTATGCTGTTATTGTAAAACTCTATTATTACTAATTTAGATAAATAAATAGACTATATAAATAAAAGGACTTCTTACTTGGAAGTGATAGCTGACTTTCAGTATAATCTTTAGAAAGTAAATCATTATCATAATGACTTTCAGTATCTGAATTATTTTGTATATGTTTGTTATTTTTATAAAAATTAGGAAAAGACATCTGCAAAAGAAAAAGTCAGTTAATTAAATGAATTTTTAGCATATAATTGCATAAACTTTAAAATTTTAAATTAATTAAGATAAATCAAATATTCTATAATAATTTAATATTCTAATATATATATAGTAAACTATATTAAGACCAATTAGTACAATAGAGAAGAAGATAGAAATCATTGTAGTAGCTAAGAGAAATCCCACCATCTTTTCTAGACTTTGCAATGATAAGACATCTTTTACTAACAGAGCTCTGGGATATAAGTAATCCATATTATCAACAAAACACTCAGTCAAAGAGAAGAATATTTAGGGGCATTCTTTAATTCTTTGAGATAATTTTCTAGAGGTGTAGTAATTTCTAGAAATTTAACTCAAAGAATTAAAAAATATCAATAAGACATAATGAATGGCACCTGAGTATTGCACTCACCAAAAGATTTTATAATTTACATATTGAATGACAGAAGTATGGATTGTAAAAACATGTACCAACAAGGAAGATCTGTTCTTAGAGAAATCATTAATAATTGCTGAAAGAAAAAATCATATGAATGTCATTAATGGCCAACTTAGTATAGTCGTTTCTGCAGCTTGGCAATGTATTGCGAATTATAATGTATAATTGCCAACACTTTTATTTGTTTTGGAATATTATTAATTATTAGTATAATATAATTTTTTACTAACATATTAAAAAAAATTTTTTTATAATATTACATAGTGCATTTGAAAAGTAACTATATACCTATAATAAATACGATTATATGTTGAGGGATTGCATTTCATGTGCTGTGAGTAATGTTTTTTGAAAAGGTTGGTAATCCTGCATTATGTACAGTTTGCTTCTGCAAGCCAGTTACGCTGGTGATCTTGATACAAGGTGTGTTTAGTTCTTTGTTGTTCATTGTGTGTTTGTCACATTTGAATGATTGAGACCGTGTCTTTTCGCATGCACTAAGAATAGTATTAACTTTAGAATAGCGAATATTTCTCATTGAATATGTCTTCCATAAGCATGGTGAGTACACACAGACAGTGAAAGACCAATTTTCCTTTAGATTTCCAGGTACAGCAATTCCTAATCGACATAGTGTAAGAGCCCAATTGAAAAATTTAGGAAGATGGAATCAGTAAAGGACTATAAGTGAAGTGGTAGACCTGCAAAGTTGCTAATTTCAAAAATGCCAATAATAATAAATTAAATTCAACCTAACAGTTTTAACGACTCTGCAAATCCAGAGTCTGGCCTGAGCTCAGCTCTTTTTTTTATTTTCTACAATAAATATAAATATATCAAATCAAAAACAATCTATCAATAACTAACGTCTACCCAATAAAAACAAACACTGGTAAACTTACAGCTTAAAGTATCAAACAAATGTTAGACCTAAATAGCTAAATACCATGTTAGAAACTTATGCTAATAAATTGAATAAATTCTCAAAACAGAGTTAAATAATAGAAAAGAAATTTATTTGACCCAAAACACTTACAAAAGTGTATCACCAAAGCTTTATTTAAGCAATAATAAAGCACAATTCAAATTATCAACAAAACTTATTTAATCAAAATTCAAATATCCATATATTCAAAGCAATAATCAATATAACTTTAAATATTAATTTGTATGTAATACCTTTATCTCCGATACAAACTTAAGCCATTGTCGATCTTTACAAAAATTTATTTGTCACTAATCAGCTCCACTGCAATATGGACACTTTGTTGTGTCAGTTGATGCATATGTTTTTATATTAGTGACTTACAGTCCTGAGTTGCTTCATTTACATAATGTCGTGCAACAATTTCAAATTTCTTAATTTACACAATAATCAATTTGTATTTTAATATATACCAAATAAAACATCGATAAGAGATCATTCTTATATTCTCACATCGGATCAGTGGTAAATTTAGATTAGATGATGTCATGAGCCAAGAGAGTTCGTTCAGAAGATAGATTTCTGGTTTGTAACTTGTAACTGCTAACTAATGAGATGGAGAACGTGAAAAGTGAGTTAACTCTTAAACTAAAATAGAATAGGTTAAATAATAATGAAAATAATAAATAATAAAGAGCATAATAAAATAATAATAGGATAAGTCAGAGTGAACTTCTTCACAGACCATCAGTACTCGATAAAGAAAAAATGCAAGACATCAACTGCTATGCAACATAATCCCAACAAGTCCAAAAGTTGACCCAACAGAAAAACATCAGTTTTGCAAATGCACACAAGGCAGTTCATAAGAAGCTCAGTCTCATTCCATATAAAGTGAAAGCAGTTCAAAAGTTATTGGTCAGACTGTGGAAAGAGAATTCAATACTGCGAATGATTTCAACAGTTTCTAGCAGACAATTCTGGCAATATTTTGGACTATGTTTTCTATTCTGATGAGGCATGGTTCCATTTATCAGAGTATGTGCATGTGCAGAACTTATGTTTATGGTCTGCCAATAACCCACATGCTGTACATGAAATTCCTTTACATGACCAAAAGATTGGGGTGTGGATTGCAATATCCAGGAGAAGAATAGTGGGCTACATATTCTTTGCAGAAACAATACATTTACCAGTTCATGGGAGAGCTAACCGAGGACAAAATTAATAATGTTTGGATTCAACAAGATGGCGTGACTGCACATACAGCCTGGCAGTCCATGAAGTTACTGCAAGAGGTTTTCAGAAATCAAATCATTTCTAAGGGCTTATGGCCACTTCATTCTGTGGATTTAAGCTAACTGAATTTTTACTTCTGGGAAAAAGTAAAAATTCGGTTGTAGTAGTATCAAGGAAACCTCCACAGCCTCCAGGAACTTCAAATTGCTATTAGTGATTTCACCAAAAACATTTCATATGAACAACTTCTGAGAGTTTTTGAGAACAAGAGGAAATGAGTGCAGATATGTCTGGATGTTCATAGGGACCATTTTCAACAACTAATGTAAGATAAGTTGATGTTACATTTGCAAAATAAAAATGTATTAGTAGTTTAAATAATTTTAATTTTAGGTTAAGTTTAAAATAACTTCAGGAATTACACAATTAATATTATTTTTTGGAATTGAAGATTCATAGGATGTAGTAAATTGCTATAGAGATATGTGAAAAATTTATCGAATTATTGTTATACTAGTGCATGATAAGTGTATAGTTACTTTTTGAATGCACTAGTATTAATTTTATATGTTACATAGCAAGCTTTAAACTATATGTATATGTCTGAATTTTATTTATATCTGTTCTATTCAGTTTTTATGCAAGCTGAAGAGGATCCATCATAGGATCAAAAACATTCTTTAATAATTTATTTAATTTGTCTTTAAACTTTACTGTTTATAGTGCTTTGGTTTTATGATTTTATTATACATAATTTAGCAGAATTTATATTACCAGTTTATTAAATTACTGATTATCAACATGCAGAACAGCAGCATATATAGCAAAACATGCTATATAAAAGAACAAACAGAAAATAGTAAGATAAAATAGAACAACATAAAATGGATATTAAATGCAAGAAATATACCACAATGCTCACTCTAATAGCATATATCTAAGTTAATGGGATAATGTGGAAGCAAGCTAAAATTGTCAAGCAGCTTATGTCACCATAACAAAACTTGCAAAGTATGTATATAGCATGTTTTTATAAAACTTACAACATATCAAATACAGCAAAATAATACTGTGAATGTTAAAGATGCAGAAACCTTGGCAGCTTCATAGAAAATTCTATATAAAAGAAGAATATTATAGATGCTGAATTCAAAAATAATTGTTTTTTTTTTATTATATTTTATTTTATATTAAGTAATTTATACTATATTAATTAGTATTCTAACTAACATGAAATGCATTTATAATTTTTTTGGTTTATATTAAAGTGACCAGATATTTTATGTTGGAATGAGGGACATGTCCAAATAATAATAAAAAAAAATGTTAATATGCTCATGAGGTCACCATTTTCTTAGTTCATTTAGTTGTGCATCATTAAAATGTCTTGGATCTATCTTTTTATGTGTTTATTAATATAAAAATTACAAAAATACATACTTCTGATAAATTAAATTATTAATGATAAATTAATAAAAAAATTAAAAAAACATTTTTTTCATAACAAAAATTAATTACACAGAAAATAACAGTCTCAATATAAGAAATTTCAAAAATGACTAGGGCCTATATAGATGTAACCATCATTATAACAAATAATATTAAATAAATAATTACATTATTTATATGTATTTTTTGCAGAGTGAAATTTTTAATAAATCTTCATTACTTGAAATAATATAAAATTCTTTAGAGGAATTGCAAATATTGCACTTAACTTGTAATATTATTTTCAATGTTTCTATGATCAGCTGTGTTTTTTTTATTTGAATTTTAAATCAGCTAATACATAATAGTATTTTTATTATCTTCAATATTTACCACCATTTTGCTTGTCACATATAAGTAGAAACATCTGTTACCAGTTAATAACAATAGCATCATCTAGTATGAAGTAGAAGAAATGGCACTTTGTGCCATTGTAAAAATGTTACATATCCAATCTGGGAGATTTTCTGGGACAGTTTTCATTGCAGGACAAAACTCAAATCTGGGACATCTGGTCAGATTTTATATATATATGCTTCAACAGAAACATGCTTATCAGTAACATAAAGAAATAAGTTACTTTCACTTAAATCATTTATTAATCTATTCCAATTTATTTTTTATTAATATATATGTATAATATATATTTACATATTTTTGAAATGTAATCTTTATGCAATCTTTATTAAAATGTAATACATTTTCAATAAAGATTAAGTTTTTATTTTATTTATTTTATTTATATTATTTTATTCTGTTTATACTAAACATGCAAATTATTTTATATTTGAAATAGTTTCATTTTTACATTATAGAAAATGCAATTGAAGAGGGACTAGCACAAAAATATTTTTATCTTAATAAAATGTGTTTTAGGTTCTAAGAATCTAGGTTTTCAGAGTTTAATTAATATATCTATAAACATATAGTAAATTCAAATTTACCTTTTTAATTAAATTTTACAATTAATTCATGCTTTTATTTCATTTCATTCCATTTTTGAACAATACAGTACAGTCAATAGGGCGAACTTTGGACCACTTTTTCGCTTTTTTTCAAAATTTGACCATCTAAATACACTTGAAAACAATTCATGCATGAACCATTGGAATACATGTTCATTGAAGTTATGCCTTTTATATAAATTGTAAAGGGAATTTGTATTATTTAGCAATGACAAGCTATTTTATAGCCGGTCAAAGTTACCTTTAGAATTGGACAACTTTGGACCACGTGTTAAAAATCAACTGTAATTTATTTATTTCTGCAAATTTGAAGTCCAGAACAACTGTGAACCACATTTAGAATCTAACAAATATGATTATGAGAAAAAAATTGCCTTAGCTAGCTGCATACAGAAATTTTTTAATATATTATGTAGGGTACATT
>AYEL01078987.1:0-31130 GCA_000484575.1 Olivierus martensii
CATGATAAATATTTTCAAGGGGTGGGACTCGAGATTCGAACCCGGGTCCTCCACAATCCGGCTGACCCCTCTGCAGGGGTGAGCAGCCTGTGGAAGGGCTTGTTTCGTCCCGCCACTTAGTACTCTTACTGAGTGGAAAGTGGCGTCATCTATTGACAAAAAAAAATCCAGCCGACAAAAATGGGTCTTTATTTATAAATATTACTTATTTTATTTATACGTATAAGCCATATTTTGAGGGGCCCCGCGCAAACTATTCCAATCGGGCCCCGCACTAACTAGATCCGGCACTGGTGAGAGCTACAAATGATCAAAATCGATTTGCTTATCACATAAGAATAACCGAAGTACAGTGAATTCTCATTCGCGGATTCCGTATTCACGTTTTCGACTATTCGCGAAAATTTATTTGTAACCACAAAATCGGTATTTGCAAAATTTTTGCGCTTATTCGCGGACTCCTGGTTAGCGGCGAAAATATTGTTACCAATGTAAATTCTTTCTCTCTCTCTAATAAAGGAAGTTGTTTGTTACCATTGTAGTCTCTGAATCGGTTTGCCGAAATATTTCTCACTACCTATCCTTGCTCATTCCACAGACCGCTTCTATGGGATCTGCGGACGATATGAACAGGCCATCCGCAGGTCCCATAGAAGAATGTGCCCCTGTACTTGTTAGTTAGTTAGTTAGTTAGTAGAACAGGGAGGAGCCTACCCAGTCCAAGCACCGCGACCAACAATGGTCTATTGTACAACCCCCAATCGGATCATCCCAGCAGAAGACCTATCCTTAAAACAAAAGACAGTATTCTCCTCAATGGGACAGTAGCAAAATCCTCAGGAACAGGAAAATACATTCCCAAGAGATCACGCCTAAGCCACGAAAGAGCCACACATTCGCACAAACCAAAGAGATCACGCCTAAGCCACGAAAGGGCCACACATTCACATAAAATGAAGATCACGCCTAAGCCACGAAAGGGCCACACATTCACATAAAATGTGAATCTCATCTCATCTACACATCTGACATCTTCTACACATCGGACTATCAGCAAGCCCAATCAAGTGAAGATGTCTCCTAAGATGACAGGGGACTATTAGCAAGCCCAATCAAGTGAAGATGTCTCCTAAGACACAGAGGGCTATCAACAAGCCCAATCAAATGAAGATGTCGTCTAAGATGACAGTGCCCTGTAAAAAGCCCTGTAATAATTCTAACCTCATATTTATTCAGGGAAAGCAACTCTTTTTACAGGGCTTTTAGGCAGGCAACTCTTTAGTCCTCTGAGCAGAGCATCCTAAAATGAGAGCCTTTGCCTGCCTAAGACCAGAGTAGTCCTCCAGAAGATGAGATGCTGGGTCGCCAGCCAGTCCCAGACAATCCGCCCAAACACACCCAAACCAATGCCCAGAACAGGCTCATGTTCAAGGAAGGGGCGAGAAGCCTCTTCCCTGGCGAGCCCATCAGCAATCTCATTGCCTGCAATCCCCTTGTGCCTCGGCACCCAAACCAGTTGCACCCTGTTCTTGGTAGCCAGTTCCTCAATGAGAAGATGGCATTCCCAAACTAGTTTTGAAACAAATCGGGAATTATCAAGTGTTTTAAGAGCAGCCTGACTGTCAGATAGGATACCAAGCGCTTTAAGGGCAGCCTGACTATCAGATAGGATAAAAATATGCTTACCTGCATACTCTCTATCAAGATTTATTCTAACACATACAGAAATAGCGAAAATTTCTGCCTGAAAAACAGTGGCAAACCGCCCGAGAGAGTAGGAAAAATACATCCGCGTCCCTTCGCAGTAAACCCCCGCCCCAACACCAGTAGCGGTTTTAGAACCGTCCGTAAACCAGACCAAACCATCCTTGATGCTGCACCCAAATCCCCCTCCCAGCCCTCCAAACGGGAAAAACTACAGTGAAGCATCGGAGGAAGTTAAATCAAGGTACCATGTGATCTTCAACCATCCCAAGAATGTTGCAGTGTAACCTGTCCCACTCAAAGGACAAATGATCCACCTTATAGGTCCAAGAAATCCCTCTACCCGAAGAATGAAGCCTATAATAACCCTCCCGGGCACTCGCCTCAACAAATAAATGCAGAGGAGGAATGCACCCCCGTGCACTCGCCTCAACAAACAGATGCAGAGGAGGAATGCACAAGAGGCCCCTGTACTTGAATGCAGCCTCAAATTTAGGCGCCTAATTTCCTGCTGAATTTGCTCCTTACGCCGAAATTTTAGAAGATCTGAGGCAAAAAGTGACACAGACAAGGCTGACGCAGTTTTCAACGCAGTTCAGAAAGACAATGTATCAGCTGTCATATCAAATATCTTGCAACATCAAAAACTATCAGTCAGAAATAAGATTTTATTTACTACATAGTTAATGTTTTAAAAGATTAAATACAGATTACTGTAATTATAATACTGTATATAGTACTATACACTGCACATACTGTATTTGTAAGTAATGAAATACATATTGAATAAGGTGTCTGTAAACAGAAAAACACACACAAACCAAGTATGAAAATGTTTGAAAGGTTCGCAAGAACCTAACTCTATATTTCCCATAGGCATAATGATTCACTATTCGCGAAGAATTTATAGAACGTAACTACTGCGAATAGCGAGAATCGACTGTATGCCATTATCTCTCTCTATAAATTTATTAGCATTATACAGTATTTGAATAAATTACTATTACTGAGTGTTTCTATTATGTCTCACAGGAAATATATGATTGCAAATATATTTAATGTTAGACATGGCATTTAAAATTTAAGAAAGGAGAAAATCGGCAAACAACTATAACAAAAAAAGGGGTCGACTAAAAAACAATTTAGGGACGACTGTAAGAGGACGCAGAAGCTCGGCAGAGGAGAAGTCAGGTCCGTTACAGATCTCATTTCTTCCAATTTTCTCTTCTCATTCCTCTCTCACTTAAAATTATTTACTGTATTTCTATCACGATTCCTACAGTGTATGGTCTCGCGTCCACATGCAGTCAACTATATCGCTTCTCGGCCTTTTGGCTAAAATCAAAGTGTAAAGTCAGTCAACTATTTAATTGCAGGAGTGAGAACAAATGACTCCTATGAGACTAGCCTGCCCACTAGCAACTCTTTTGTTGGCGGACTAAACAGTTTTGTTCTCACACTTGCAATTAAACTGTTGACCGACTGCTAATTGCATGTGGGCGCGAGGCCTATCTCTTCCATTTTCTCCAGATTAAACATTTGATCCAACCATGGATGAATCAAACATAAAAAGTTTCGATATTATTTTTAATATAATATTGCATTTTAAAGTTAAATTTAAAAATATAAAGTTTAAAAATGAGTATTTAAAAATTAAAATATTTAAAATAATAATGATTCGATATAAACAATTTCGGCCAATCTTGTCAGAAATAAAAATTTTTTAAGAAGTAGGTGGCGCTAAGAAAGGAGTGACGCGTTGTATAGTTTATGAGTTTACTTGATAAATTGGTAAGTTTATAATTTTAATCATTATAAAAATTTTGATGCTAGTAAATTAATTTATTATGTGTTTACGAAAAATAATATCACTAATTTTATATTTTGAATTGATTTTGTTTAATAATATATGAAAAATTAAAGATTTAAATGTACTATATTATAACAAATTTAAGTGCCAAAAAATATTAATATCTTGATTTGTTCAACAATAAACTATATACCATTCAATGTTATACAGTATATTTTCCGTTAAATTTTTCTAAATGGAAACTATGGTGAACTTTTGGATTAATTTCATGATACTTGATGATTTAAATTATTTGAAATATTAAATAAAAGTTTTAATTCCATCCTGTTGTAAAAAGTGCCCACTATATAAACTTTACTTAACAAGCTTTTAGAAATAAATTATAAGATTACAATTTTGATATTTGAAATAAGCTAATACAATTTTTAATTTTAAAATATAGTTGCTGACAAAAAAAGAAGTCATTAAGAAAAACATTAATTGAGAACTAAGAATTAAGGTAATCAAAATTTTTATATTATAAACTATATATTTAAATTAATTAGCTATTATTTGATATTTTTTATGAATTGAATATATAATTTTTTAATTATTTTAATAGTAATTCATAAGATTTTCTAGAGTACTATAAAATTGATACTATTTGGAAAAATTTGCAATACTGATTGAAATATCAGTATTGTAAGTATCAGTGTGTTCAGTTCCTTACTGTTTTGAGATATAACATAAGCTTTTGTAATTTCACAGTGTCATTTATTGTGTATAACATATAACAAACATATATCAAGGACTGTGAACTCAGTTAAAATATTATTGAGTTCAAGTTATAATGTTTTATCAAATTCAAATTCACATCTTTTATTACATAAGGGTATAAAGAGTTTTTATACCCTTATTTAAATAAATAAAAAATAATACCTATACCAACACTATATTTTTATTAAAATATAATGTTTCTGGCTATTATATTGCTATTATTTATATAAAGCAGTGATAATCAACCAGTAGATCTGAGATGTATGGTTTCCTTTTTTTTAATCTATTTGGCGGTATCTTCTGGAAATTATGAGGATTATATTAAAAAACAACTAAATATCTGAAACTGAAATGAAATCAACATACAAACTTAGTAAAGGTTTAACCACAAGCACTAATAAGCAGACCAAAGTTATTTTTCAGTAAAATATTTGTTCATTTATTGCTATTGCTTGTTGTATTGTTTATTTTAAAAGAATTATCCAAAATTTTTTCAATTTTATGAATTTTACAGCTCATACTAAAATTCCATGTTTTAGTTAAAATTTCAAAAATAAATTTATTTCACCCCAAAATCAAAATAAGATTATTAAAATATAATAGAACAGGAAGCAGAATCAATAAGATTTGATGAAAAATAATCCAATTTCTACAAATACAATCCATTCATATTATCTATCTTTAAAACAGAATTTAAAAAGAAATTTTGGCCATTAAAAAAATTTAGGACCCATCATCAGAGACATATATTTTCACCCAATAAATGCAAAATAACCATTCTGCAATAGCTGCACTGCATAACTCAGGATTGAATTTTTTTTAATTTTTTTCTATCATTTTTTGTTCCACTTCCATAACTTGTCTACATGTCAACAGTTTTCAATGGGTTAATTGGAATGTTTTCAATCATCTACATGGCCTCATCAGCAACATTTTAATCAATTACAACTTTATTTGGTACTAGCAGTATGTGCCCAGTGCTGCTTGGGCATAGTTTGAATACATATATATTAGGAAAACTGGTTTTGACTATTTACATGTTGACAAACTCAACAAAAAATTGCCTTTTATAGACATCTAACTTAGTAAAGGTTTAACCACAAGCACTAATAAGCAGACCAAAGTTATTTTTCAGTAAAACTTTTAATTTATTGAGAGATCTCAATAAATTAAAAGTTTTACTGAAAAATAACTTTGGTCTGCTTATTAGTGCTTGTGGTTAAACCTTTACTAAGTTTGATGTCTATAAAAGGCAATTTTTTGTTGAGTTTGTCAACATGTAAATAGTCAAAACCAGTTTTCCTAATATATATGTATTCAAACTATGCCCAAGCAGCACTGGGCACATACTGCTAGTACCAAATAAAGTTGTAATTGATTAAAATGTTGCTGATGAGGCCATGTAGATGATTGAAAACATTCCAATTAACCCATTGAAAACTGTTGACATGTAGACAAGTTATGGAAGTGGAACAAAAAATGATAGAAAAAAATTAAAAAAAATTCAATCCTGAGTTATGCAGTGCAGCTATTGCAGAATGGTTATTTTGCATTTATTGGGTGAAAATATATGTCTCTGATGATGGGTCCTAAATTTTTTTAATGGCCAAAATTTCTTTTTAAATTCTGTTTTAAAGATAGATAATATGAATGGATTGTATTTGTAGAAATTGGATTATTTTTCATCAAATCTTATTGATTCTGCTTCCTGTTCTATTATATTTTAATAATCTTATTTTGATTTTGGGGTAAGATAAATTTATTTTTGAAATTTTAAGCAAAACATGGAATTTTAGTATGAGCTGTAAAATTCATAAAATTGAAAAAATTTTGGATAATTCTTTTAAAATAAACAATACAACAAGCAATAGCAATAAATGAACAAATAACTTATTTGTTCATTTATTGCTTTACTTTTACAGATAATTTAATAAAATATGAGAAAATCCTAATATAAACAATCCCATGCTATAAAAAGGGGCATGGCATATTTATTAATTTATGGCAGCCAGTCTTTTCACAAGAAATAGCAGTTAAGCCAACTTTACTGCACTGCATATGAATTGGGGTAGTGTGTCAACAAGGAATCTGCAGGCCAATTAAAGTAGAATAGAAAATGTTATAGCTGTTTATGTACAAGAGTGGATGATTTTCATATATGCCATGTTTTGATTATAAATTTGAAAATTTCTAAAAAATTAAAATAAAAATTATTGAAATGAAGGAAAAACATAACAATAAATATATTTTATTAAAATAATGACAATATTTTAATAAATTTATGTTACTTTTTGACTGATTAATTAATTAACTTAATTAAAATTTGCATAATACTTTGTTTTTTTTATCGATAATTTTTAAAATATCTGATTTTCTTCATTCATCTTATTTTATTCATACGACTTGCTGCTATCAAAAAATTCCAAATATTTCATTGGATGGCTAAGATTTCATATATAAAAATTCTGTTTTCTCTGATTTCATATAATGAACAAAAAGTTGTGAAAGAAATAAAATCTGAAGAAAATTTTAAATTGTTGGAATGACAATAAAAAACATAATAAATTGTAAAAATTTCAATGAATATTAAGCATGATTTCACAATTTTAATATTTTGCATATTAATTAGATTTAATTTGTAAACAATTAATCATGAACATTAATGCAAGACACATGTCATCAGTTAAGAATAATTATTGTTTTTCTTATATAACTGGCTGTTTTATTATAATTTCCTGGATACCAAAACTTTATGATAATTTATGTAAATTGCTATTAGATAATAATATTGAAAATATAATTTCTCTGTGACACCTCATCAAAATAAAAATTTATATAATATTTTATTTATAGTCCTATATATTAATCAATGCTGATAGTGACTACTATTACTGACAATGCCAGAAGAAGCTGTGCAATGGCTACATTACTATTGTCAATCCACATTTGGATTTTTTTATAAATGAGAAAAAAAGTTTTTCTATGCAGATTTTGACCCACTGATAGTTTGTCTTTTCAAAGTATTTTAACATAATTTAAATTAAGAAATAATATAATACATTACAATTAAATTGTTGTAGGTACTGATGATGATATATGATATTCTGATTGCAAGTTTTATTTCTAAGTCTATATTGTCTTAAACAAATGAAATATAAAAGAAATATATGCATTTCTTATTTTTAAATAAAAAAACAAATATTTTTTGAATTTTCATAAAAAATTTGACACTTAGAAAGTTGTCATAAACATATAGAATGACATTATAGGATTTTATAGCAAATTAATTTTGTATATAACCAATTTTATTTTATTAGCTAAATATTATTTAATATTTAGCTAATAAAATAATATCTTTCATATCTTTTATATGAAAGATTGTCTAATTTTTGTATTCTTATTCAAATGAAAAGATTTAGAATGCTATTGTTAGTATGAAAATTTTTACTTTTTGTTCATAATAATTGTTGGTATTTTTATGATACTCAATAAAAATTTCACAGATACAAATACAGCTTATAGTGAGTGACCAATAAAAAATTGGAATTTAAAAGTGCTTTCAGAATATGAACACATCTTCAGTTTCTTTTGCTCAATAAATGGTAAAATATAACTATACTATACTAAAACTGCACTACAATATATACACACATAGAAAATATAGATAGAAGTGTAATAAAAAATATAACAATAGAAAGAATTACATATTCCAGAAGCATAAAGAACAATAAAGTGAAAACAAGATTTTTAAAATTCAAATCTTAAATAATGTGCCCATGTGGTACATTAAAAGAGTTAAGCATTAGCTAAACATGAAAAATATAATTAAAAATTACATTAAAATAAAGTAATTACAATGTTAAATAAAAATACAGGCCAGTCTTTAAGGAACTATTGTGTGTTGATTTAAAATGCATGAAGTCATGCACTAGAAGTATTATTGGCTTGAATATAATTAATGACATTAGTATATTGCAATCTAGTGAAAATTACTAAATATTCATTTAATAGTCCTTCTTTAAATGTATTACAATGTTTAACTACCTTTACTTTTTTCAATTTCAATGTCCAGGTGGAACTCATAAACTGTTCTAGAGACCGTAATAGTAATCTGATCAAAGCATATGTGCTGTTTATGTTCTGCTTGACAATCCTTTTAATTCCTTAAGGTGACATTAACATATTCTTTTTGGTAGTCCAAGTCATGATTATATAATGGTATTATATAGACCTCTGTTCATTTATTACTGTCATAATAGGATTTGTCATTTCTTAACTTCTTATACACAGCAGAGTATCTAGTAGTTTCTATCCTAGTAAATAATTTTATTGGCTATATTCTTGATTATGTTAGGCTTGTAATTTAGTGCCAAATGCCAGTTTTATGGCATTTGACACTAAATTACCCAAAATTATCTTAAGGGTTACCTTAATATTTTAAATTACCTTATGGGGCATCTAGCCTCATAAGGTAATTTTATATTTGGCACTTCCTCAGATATGTTTGCATTAGGCTGCATTACATTATTGTGATGCAGTGTAGCAGTAAATAGTAATACAGTCAAACCCTGATAAGATGCCCCCTGTTAAGCACCACCCTCACTGACCTCCAAGAAATTTGGAGGAACAGATCTTCCTTATGTTAATAGAATTGGCAAACCCTGATAAGACGCCATCCACCAATAGAAATGTTTAAATGAATATTCCTTTTGGTATTGTATTTGTCCTTGTTAATCTGCCAGGGGCATATAAGGTGACTTATATCACGAAGTTCATCAGTATTGTATATACAGTATTAAAAGCTTTGGATTCATTTGTAACCAGTGGGTGGAGAGATGCAGTTAATGATTAATCATATGTCTCTTTAAGTCTGGTTCACACCTAGGTTGTAGAAAATTTAGTATTGTAATATTGTTTCCATCGTTTATTGTGTACCGAGCAAATAAGGACACTGTACAGCAGGGAACCCCTGCTGTACAGTAGTAAGTGTGGCTTGGGATGTCAGATCATCCCTGATCTTGAATTCATGGAGATAATGTAAACTTTTACAAAAAAAATAAATTTTATATTATAATTAAAAATTTTTCAGTTAACAATATATGTATAACTGCTTCCAAATATGTTTTCATTATTTGGAAGCACTTATATATGCGAAAAAACTTTCTCAATCATGATTATTAATAAGTCCAAATTCAGACCAAAATTAACTGATGAACTTTTACAAGTGATGTTAAGATATATTCCTTTTACAAGTGGTGTTAAGAATACATTCAACCGACTTAGAACCAAGGCTCAATGATATTAAAAAAAACAACAATTGCATAAGTCATACACTTCAGATTGATGAATTTATTATTATTTTCTTTTTTTATTTAAAATTATTTAGTTATTTTTTTAATTATTTTTGAAATGTGTCATTTAAACAGTTTGTAATAAAAAAGTAATTATTGCCATAAATAAAGAAAGATTATGCTATAAAATTAGTATAAATCTTTCCCTTGTGTCTAACTTTTTATTAATTACAACAATTGCATAAGTCATACACTTCAGATTGATGAATTTATTATTATTTTCTTTTTTTATTTAAAATTATTTAGTTATTTTTTTAATTATTTTTGAAATGTGTCATTTAAACAGTTTGTAATAAAAAAGTAATTATTGCCATAAATAAAGAAAGATTATGCTATAAAATTAGTATAAATCTTTCCCTTGTGTCTAACTTTTTATTAATTTGAATATATTTTTCCATAACACTTTTTTTTGGCCTGCCAAATATTTTAGAATTTACAATTTGGCCCACTTAGGCAAAACTTTGGGAATCCCAGCTGTACATTAAATTGTGCACATTGTGTTTTACAGAGAATTCAAAAGTAGAGGATCAGAACAGCAGATGAACATGTTTTCTATATAGTACTTGATCAGAACAGCAGATGGACATGTTTTCTATATAGTACTGTACATATACAGTACATATACTATACTGTAAAGTATACAGTTTTTTAGAAATGTTAAGTTTGGATATTAAATATAAATGTTCTGTATTTTATTAAATTTAATAAATTTGGAGTTCATTTTCATTTCTATATCACGCATGTGTTTTCGATAAACCGCCAACCCCGATTAGCCGCCAAAATTGTCCCCAGTTTTTAGAAATTATAAGTTTGGATGCTAAATATAAATGTACTGAATTTTATTAAATTTAATAAATTCAGAGTTCATTTTCATTTCTATACTATGATAAACTGCCAACCCCGATTAGCCACCAAAATCGTCCCCGAATGGATGGTGGTGTCTTATTGGGGTTTGCCTGTAGTAATAATAGTAAATGCTGTCTGGAAACTGTCATATATAGATTTCATAAAGTTATATTTATAGTCATTTTTTTACCCCAGCTTGTGATTTTATGAAATTCATCATGCTGGGCTTCATTTATAGAGCAATGAGTGAAGATCTTATGAAAAAATGAATGGAAAACTTTCTCAAATTTTAAAAAGTCATATGATCAGACAGGAATAAAAACAATACTATACAATGGCTTTCTGTAAACAGTATCTTGTATTCACTTTATTGTTCTTTAGACTTCTGATTTTTTTGTTAAACTTTGTACTGCTGATGTTGGCTACTATTAGCCAAAAAACATTGGTTTTACTGATTAAAAAATTCTTGTTGCTGTTTAGTGTTGACTTTATTTTCTTTTTTATAACATTATATTTGATTCTTGTCATTTGCAGTAAAATGTCTTCTGTATATTTTGATTTTTTGTTTAATTCTCTTTGTTAACATTTTCATTGAAACTTGAAAATGACAAAAAGATTAATATTTCTTTGACATTTTCTGCCTAATAAATACTTACAAAATTGTATCATAAAATTGATTGCTAATTTCTACAATAAAAATTTTAGTAAAGAATTAAGTGTCAAATTGGTGTTATTTCTGTTAAAAATATTCCTGTAAAAATCAACAGAAGTCTTGTTTGTTGGAAAATTATATTCAGTAAAAATGTAAACTACCAGCTATTAGAAAATGTGATTGGATGCAATGCAATATGATCATGCCTTACTACTAATCCACTTTTATCTTCATGTCATATGATGTTTCAATGAATGAATTGGATTTTGTTTGTTTCCATATTTATTCCGATAGTGAACTAAATTTTGAAAGTTTATAAAATTATAAAAAGATTATTTATTTCAATAAATATTGTATTCTTCAAATTTTTGAAATTTGGGGTCAGCTTATTCAAGGGTTTCAATTTTTAACTGTTTTTATAGACTGAATTATGGAGTTTGCTTATACATAAGTATACAGAAAATTCTTGATTTTGAATTGATTCATTCTTGGAGTGAGCTCTTAAAGTAAGAATGCTTAAACCAAAAATAAATTTCCTATAGACATAATATTAAAATTTAGGGTTCCACTCCAGAAATGCAATTTGACCACAATAAAATTAAATAAAGACCAATAAAATCTATAGTTTATGATTTAAACAATGATTTATTTATCTAAGGAAATGAAAATATAGCTAAAAGTAAACAACAAGTCAAATAAGTAAGATAAATCATTTATTCAACAATGTTTTCGGCTATCCATGTAGCCTACCTCTGAGGCATGCTACATGGATAGCCAAAAATGTTTTTGAATAAAAGATTTATCTTACTTATTTGGCTTGTTGTTTACTTTTATTCAATATCTAAAGTAAGAAGTATTTCAGTATGAAAATATAGCTTTTTAAATGAAGCAAATTATAACAATAAAAAAATTATTTGTCATGTAACTGTCAAAGAATTATTATTATTCATTATTATTGACAGATAAGTAAATTAGCTTTAATACTGACAAACTTTTGTCCTAAACACAATCTGGGAGTACAAGTTATTTATATAATATGCTGATAAAACCGAAGGACATGCTACTTCTACTTCTCATTGTTATTTTGATTTTTTTGATTTCACAGCAGATGACAGAGTTTTGTTACAAATTCAGTCAGACTTATTGTATAGCTACATACATGGTTTGAAATGCTTTTTTTAGGAATGTTTAAAAATTTATTTTTTTCAATTAGTGTTCATATTTTCAATTTTTCATGATAACTTATATTTGAAAAAACTTCAAACCTGGGAAATATATTTTATATATATATATATAAGAGAAACTATATACAGTTACATGTATTCTGCAACTTAAGCAAATAATTGGGACTGAAGTATTTTATATGATTCAGATTTTTCAAAAGTCAAAAAACTGCTGGAACTAGTGGACTACTGTGATTGCATTTATACTGTGTTATGATGTCATATTGCTCTCTCATTGAAAATGAGATAATGCCATAGTATTGTGAGGAAGTTAAGTCTGACCTGTCCTGCTTTATTTTATTATGCACTTTTATTATTTATCGTTATTTTCGTTATTATCTAACATATTATATTTTATTTTAAGAGTTGACTTACTTTCACATTCTCCGTCGTAATAGTTAGCAATCACGTGTTATGGAATCGGAAACCGTCCTCTGGAAGATCTGTCCTGGCTAATGATATCATCTCATCTAACTAATTTTACCACTTAGCCGATATGGGAATGTAAGAATGATCCGTATCAATGTTTTGTTCACTATACAAATTAATTGTAAAGAGGATGACATGAATGAATAACTCTGTAAGCTGATAAATTTAAACTTGATATGTGTATGTATGTAAATGAAGCAACACGGGATTGTAAGTCACCCGGTATAAAAATGGAAGCAACCAACGACACAGTGAGGTGTTGTATCAATATAAGGTTGGCTAAGTGACATTGAAATTCTTGTAAAGGTCTATGATTGCTTGAAGTTTGTGGTAGAGGTAGTAGAGTTAAGTAGTATTTAAGGTGTTTTTTTTTTTTGTGAATAATTGATTGTTGATATTTGAATTGGATTAAACAAGTTTTGTTGTTTATTTGATTGTTGCTTTATTATCGTTTCAATAAAGCAGTTATTAACACTTTTGTAAGTGTTTTGAGTCTAATAAATTTATATTTTTTTTTATTATCTAACTTGTTTGAGAATTTATTCCAATTATTAGTATAAGTTTCTAACATTGTTTTGTTTATTCTAGTTCTAACACTTAATTGGTACTTTTAGTTATAAGTTTTGATTTCCGGTTTTGTTTCATCAGTTAGACGTTACATTGTGTTAGATTGTGTGCAGTTAATTATTTTTAAGTTAGAGTTTAGCTAAAGACCTGAGCTCAGGCCGAACTCTGGATCACAGAGTCGTTAGAACTGTTAGGGTTAGTTAGAATTACTATTGTTGATATTTGCTAAAATTAGCAACTTTGCAGTATGTTATTATATATCAGTAATGAGATACTTAAGTTCAACAAACAGTATACCAAACATAAATAAATAAAGTGATATGATCTTTTAAATGTTTTAAACCAATATATTTGGAATTGTATCTTGCAGATACAATAAATTTTTATGCTCTATACAGATAAGTTCACTATGAAGCTTCTTCTATATTGCTTTTTTTGGCATATAATTACCAAAGAATATAAAGCACTTAAAGCAGTCCTAAAAAACACATAAATCACTTTATTTACAAGTAACGTTTTCAGCAAATGAATGCCATCTTCAGCTCATACATCAGTATGATTAAGAATAACTAGTTATATTTTATCATACTGTATGAGCTAAAGATGGCATTCATTTGCCGAAAATGTTACTCGTAAATAAAGTGATTTGTGTGTTTTTTAGGACTGCTTGTAAGTGCTTTACAGTCTTTGGTAACAGATAAGTTCAGATTTATGGAAATCAGATATATGTAAGTCAGGGAATGTGTGTGAATGAGTGTGAGTGTGTGTGTGAGTGTGTGTGAGTGTGTGTGAGTGTGTGTGAGTGTGTGTGAGTGTGTGAGTGTGTGTGTGTGTGTGTGTGTGTGTGTGTGTGTGTGTGTGTGTGTGGTTCTTATTAATGTGTAGAGACATAATTGTCATCAATATGTCTTTGGAATAGTATAGAATATGTATTTTTTCAGTTGATATCCAACCGGTAAGAATATTGAAACAAAATAAAAATTATTTCCAAAAATTTTTTGACTATCCTGATTTCTTGCAAAAACAAATCATAGAATCACTCAAAAATCAATCTTTGAATTAGTAAATAATACATCATATTTATTTGGAAGATATACAGGAAACCTGTGCTGGTGGCCAACGTGCAACCATCGCCACCTTAATATCCGCCCAACTATATTGCAGGTTTTTAAACTGTGTAAAGTGGCCATCTGTGTTCCGTGGCCATGGCCAGTGATATTTAATTTCGGCACCTTGTGTGCAAGAATTCAGTCTGGACCTGGAATTTATCTGAAAAATATTTATTCTTAAAATTTGAAATTGAATGATATAATGCCAATTAATATATGAGAAATCCTATGTCATTTAATGTATGAAAATGGTGTAAACTTAGTTTTCATTAAAAAAAAAATTCAAAAAACAGATGAAAATATGGTATGTAGATATTTCTCTCGTGAATAATCAAAAGTATATATTATATAATTTATAATAATGTGAATGAATGTTTTAAACTATATTTAAAATATTAATTGAAAATATTTTTTCCATTTAGAAACATGACTTCTTCAGAACAAACTTGCTATACTCTTATTAATATTCCAATAGATTCAGAACCTCCAAATGAAATACAGCTTCGAAATGATTTAGGTATTTTATTAATTTTATTATAAACTGTTTAAATTTTACATTATAATTTTAATGATTGGCTTATTTTTTCAATTTACTCATTATATTTTAAATTATAATATAGAAAAAGGGGATACAAAGATAAAAATAGAAGCTTTAAAGAGAACTATTCATTTAATTCTCAATGGAGAGAAATTTCCTTCTCTTTTGATGACAATTATTCGTTTTGTTTTACCACTTCAAAATCATACAATCAAAAAATTATTATTGATATTTTGGGAAATAGTTCCAAAAACAACTCCTGATGGAAAGTTAATGCAAGAAATGATATTAGTCTGTGATGCTTACAGAAAGGTAAGTTTTTGATAACTGTTTAATATTATTATTGTATATGATTTATTGATATGATGCAACAGCATTGATTATCTGCACCAACTATTTGTCATTAATTAAATAAAAGGAAGTATTTTTATCTAATTTTTAATATGAAATTTGATTCATGACGCCCTTATATAGCAAAACAATAATAGCCTGCATACATCTAAATTTTTGAGAGCTAATATTTGTTTAAATTTTGTTTTTATAACTATTTGATCTGTTAAATTAATATATATGTTACAGGACAAACCCAAATTCAGGAAATTTTAGAATTTCCTAATCAAATCGAGATCGTCCTAATGCTTGTCAGACATTCTAGTATTTCCTAGACCGAACTGGAAATGCTGAACATTTCTTATTCAAAGTCCGGAATTTCTAGTTTTTCCTAGTCAAAACCCAAATTGGCAAACAATTAAAACAAAAGTCTTCATTTCGCATGTATTCCCACTCAGGGTTCAATATTTGCCAGCAGAAATTTCTTTCTTTAGAGAATATCTGCAAGGATAAACAAATCTTATTGAGGAAGGCTGCAACCTGCACCAGTGGAAGTACAGGGGCTAAACCCGCTTTCAATACATAAAGCATTGAGTATCTAAATTATGCTTATGCAAAAAGAATAACATTTTTTGTAATTCTAAATGCCACAAAAGCCTACTTTGCAAAAAATAAGAGATACCTAGTTGTGTTTTTCAACTTTAAAAATTTTTTACTTCATATTTAATGTTGAACTTCGACTAATAAAAATATTAAAATATTTGTCCATAAAAAATAAAAATAAAACTAAAATTTGGCAATTTGAGTTCTTTAAACTCAATCATATAATAATAAATGAGAGTTACCTATGTTTTCAATTTGAAAACATAGGTAACTCTCATTATTATTCTCAAAATAACAATGAAATTATTATTTCCTGTCGAGTAATTAAAATATGTTTTATGTTCATTATAAGAATGTTTTTAATCAACTAATCAACAATTTTTGTATTCACAGTAAATACAAAAATAAAAAACACAAACTAGATACTTCTTATTTATTTTTGCAAAGTAGGTTTTTGTGGGATTTAGAATTACACGAAATGTTATTCTTTTTGCACAAACATTATATAAATACACAATGCTTCGTGCATTGAAAGAGGGTTTAGCCATGTGTGTACTTCCACTGATCTCTAAAGAAAAAAATTTCTGCTGGCAAATATTGAACCCCGAGTGGGAATACATGTGAAATGAAGACTTTTGTTTTAATTGTTTGCCAATTCGGGTTTTGACTAGGAAAAACTAGAAATTCCGGACTTTGAATAAGAATATTTGGCATTTCAAGTTCAGCCTAAGAAATACTAGAACTTCTGACAAGTTGGCATTTCGGTTTAGCCTAGGAAATACTAGAATGTCCGACAAGTGTTAGGACGTTCTCGTTGTGACTAGGAAATTCTAGTATTTCCTGAATTCGGGTTTGTCCTGGAACATATACACCAAATAACTTATTCATAAATTTCTAAAATATTTAATATTTTATTGAATAAAAAATGTTTTATTCAATAATTTGTCTTGAATTCTGTCTTTTAGTAAAGCTTGAATGAATTTCAATAAACAAATATTTAAATAAATAATCTATACAGGGAATTTTTATATTAATTTCTATTTATAATGAAATTACAATAGTTATATGTGGGTATTTCATAATTCTTCAATTAACTGTTTTGTTTCTATTTGAGGAATAGGGAATCATAGATTTAATATATGTAATTATTACATTTTTGATACAAATTGTGTATATATATGTATATATATATATATATATATTAATATTTGCTATTATCCAGTATAGCCGTTATACAGAGTGTCTGAAAAGTATCTTTACACTTTTAGAAAATCATTAAAAAAAACAAAGATATGCACTTATGGTTTTTTTTATTCAATAAAGAAAGTATCAAAGTTTTTTTGACAATTCATACAACATTTCAATATGTGCATCATTAGTTGCACGCAACACATTGAGCCAGTAAGAGATTTCAAGCAAGTTTCTGTGAAGCATTACAGGAATCAACAGTCCCGATGGCCGCTGTAATTCGATTTTTCAACACTACATCATGCATAATTGATCTAGGTATTTGTAATTGACGGGCCACCAAATGAATCGATTTACGAGGACTACGATGAAAAGATTTGTGAATTCGTTCAACATCATCGGAGTTTCTGCTAGGCAGAACAGATTTCTCTTTTGGCAAAACGCTACCTGTTATCATAAATCTCTAATGCCATTCATAAATTGTCGGTCTTGAAGGCGGATTTCGATCATATGCAGACCGAAATTTACGTTGTACCTGTGTTGCAGATTTAAATTCGATAAATCACGCTACAACTCACGCCATTTCCTGTGGAGAAGCCATTTTGAGAAGAGATCTATATTTGGCACCATCATGGATGCTATATAATGTCCACTTCATTTAAAAAAAACTTTGATACTTTCTTTATTGAATGCAAAATCTTAAGTGCACATCCTTTCTTTGTATCTTTTTAATAATTTTCTAAAAGTGTCAAGATACTTTTTGGACACCCTGTATTTGCTATTTGCTGAATTAAAAATATTTTACCATAATTAGGTAATTAATTAGTTAAAAAGTTGGGTTTTTAACCCAATTTTCCAGTTTGACTCTGGAAAAAATGGCAAATTTTTTTTTGAGAAAGTAGACAAAAATTTAAGTTCAAATATTAATAAAACTGAAAATTCCACTCCAGCCTAGCCAGATCTAAATTTCCAGAAAATAAATGCTGAAAATAAACTAACAAAATCTAAATCTAACATTAACATAACAAAATACAACCGAAAGTTCATGATTGTTAAAGTAACAAACAAATATTAGAAATAAACACAAAAAGTTAGTGTACTTATAAGTTATAAATAAAATTAATCCAAAAAAACAAATAAAATTAAATAATAAAAGAATTTATTGAATCCAAAAACATTTACAAAATGTTAAAAAGCTTTATTGAAACAATAATAAAACAACAAACAAGTTAGTAATGAAAATTATTTAATGATCAGTCCAAAAATCCAAAACAGTTAATAAATTTATTAATTTGAAACAATAAATAACCTTAAATAATAACGTATACTACTAGCTCCATATTCTGATATGAAAATGCAATCAGTTGTTGATATCGCAAAAAAGAATTGAAAGTCACTCATACAGCATGCAATCTATCTCACTTTATTACCTATAGTGGATAACAGCTTTTTTTATAGTAGTGGCTTTAACATGTTGAGTCATTTACATAAAGTTGTGCAACCATTTTAATTACTAGTTTACAGATTCAGTGGTATCTCGCAATTCAACGTCCCACAATTTGTCAGTCTTGCAAGTCGACAATTGAATTTTGCAGGAAGCCACATGCGCATGCATGGAATCGTGTGATGTCATTTGTTATTTGCATGGTTATTTGTCAGTTCTTGTTTGGCTGCTTTGGTATTTGCTCATGTTGTTTGTTTTAATTTTCAATTCTGCATTTTTCAGAAAATAAAAAATTTGCACATCCACAGTTATTTTTTTGAGTGAAATATAAAGATCGGTTCAAAGAGACATGAACTGAAGAATAATTCCGAAAAGAACACTTGATTGAGCATAGAAAAGAAGAAAGAAATTGTAGGTAAAGTGCAGAAAGGTTAAATAATTACAGATATAGATCTAATATGGCATTCTAGGACAACTTGGCAATGCTTAACAACAGAGAGAGAAGATTATGGGTGCTAGAGTATCTGCTGGAGCAATAAAGATTTCTGACAAGAATAGCTCTTTTATCAATGAAGAAATGGAAAAGCTGTTCTCACCTAGATTACATAAAGACAGATGAAGGGAGATCCAGTAACTCTGGCAATGACTGTGAGAAGGCTAGGTTAATTTTCGAAGAATTGCAGAAGAAAACTGCAGGATATACCTCAGATTGAACTGACGAATTTAAAGCAAGAAGAGGCTGGTTCATAGATTCAAAGGTAGAACAGGATAAAGAAGACTTTATTCCAACATTCAAGAGATAATAAATTGTGTGTTATGTGTAAAATAGTGTATTTTGTAATTTAGTATGTTATACAATAGTAAAATATATATAATAAAGTAAATAATATAGTGTATCTCTCTCACTTCACCTATTAGGGGAGTGGGATGGGGGTCTGACAACGAATTAATCTATTTTCCATAGTCTTATATGGGAAAAATTGTCCCACAATTCGACAGTTTCTTAATTTGACACTAGTTCGGCAATGGATTAGTGTCGAATTGTGAGGTACCACTGTAAAACAATTCATGTCATCATCTTTACAATTTTACAATAATTATCTACTGATTATAAATCATTAATAAGAGATCATTCTTTAATTTTCAAATCAGATCAGTGATATTAATTTAGGATAGGTGACATTATTTGACAAATAAGTTTGTTGGGAAAGACTGCAAATTCTTTTGTCATATTTAAAATTTCAAAAAAATAAAAAAATAAAAGTGAAAGGATTGGCAGAAAATCATGAAAATAATTGCAAATATAGTACAGAATAATGTATAATTTATGAATTTTAATAGCAATTATTGGTTAAGTGCATTAAAAATATACATGCTGATGATGATGATTCTTTTTTCTCCAATATTTGCATGAAGTTTAAAAGAATTATAATATCATAGTTTGTGCAAAAGAAAGAGGGAAAATCATTAAAGAATAAGTAACAAACATATTGTAAATAAAATACAAATAATTGTAAATTGAAATATAAAAATAAATATTTTTGCTGTACAGAACACAAACATCTAAAAATCATATTTTAAAATCTTAAGAAAGGTAATTAAAAAATTAACCCAGATTGGCATAATATAATGAAGATAAAATCAAATATAATAGAAAATAATGTAAAGTTGATGAAGTTTAGCTGAAATTTATAAATTAAATGCATTAAAAAAACAATTTCTTCTCCAAACTTTGTGTATAAAATTTCAAAAAACAAAATTTCTTTGTTCTTGCAAAATAAATAGGAATAACCATTACCTAATAATAATAATTAATCCTATTACAAACAGATTACAAAGAATTATATAGAAATAAATATTTTTATTGTATAGTACATGTACATCCAAAATTTATATTTAAAATTTAAAAATAAAAAATTAACTGATTAACATAAAATAGTGAAGATAAATATAATTGTAATAAAAAATAACATTTAGTTCACGAATTTTGGACACAATTAAAGCTAAACATTCCAGATTAAAAGTTCCAGATTTATAAATTTTTTTGTTTCAGAAATTTGCATATAATTAAAATAAATAAACAATAAAATTTAAAATTAATAATGAACAAGCCAAACTTCCCCTGGCGGATAAAGTTTTAAATTATATTTAGAAAAATAATTATTTTTTGAATTACAGCTATAGTGCCACCATCTATTGAATTAATGATTAAATAATTTATAAGTACGTACTAAGGTGGCGCCATCTAGTAATTAATGATTAAACTATAATTTTTATAAATTTATTCTTCGAAATAAAATTTTTGCTCTGCACCGGAATCGAACCGGGATCTTTGGGTCAACGCCCCAACGCCTTAACCAGTTAGACCACGGTGACATGGCGGAAATTCCATTTCGAGAAGCTTAAGTATACATTACTATGAAACCTTACCGGACTAGGCCGTAACTAGCACTCCCAGGTGGGCTATCTATGTAGCCACGGGCCCTCTTGGCAAACCTGGGCAGACAGACTTGGCTCAAGTCAGATAATATTCAATTATAAACAACTAACGTACAGGGGATAAACCATTTTACAAATTAATAATGAACAAGCCAAACTTCCCCTGGCGGATAAAGTTTTAAGTTATATTTTAGAATAATAATTATTTTTTGAATTACAGCTACGGTGCCACCATCTATTGAATTAATGATTAAATAATTTTATAATTACGTACTAGGGTGGCGCCATCTAGTAATTAATGATTAAACTATAATTTTATAAATTTATTTTCCCGAAATAAAATTTTCGCACCGCACCGGAATCGAACCGGGATCTCTGGGTCAACGCCCCAGCGCCTTAACCAGTTAGACCACGGTGACATGGCGGAAATTCCATTTCGGGAAGCTTAAGTATTCATTACTATGGAACTTTACCGGACTAGGCCGTAACTAGCGCTCCCAGGCGGGCTATCTATGTAGCCACGGGCCCTCTTGGCAAACCTGGGCAGACAGACTTGGCTCAAGTCAGATAATACTCAATTATAAACAACTAACGTACAGGGAATAAACCATTTTACAAATTAATAATGAACAAGCCAAACTTCCCCTGGCGGATAAAGTTTTAAGTTATATTTATTAATTTATTAAATTATTAATTTGTAAAATGGTTTATCCCCTGTACGTTAGTTGTTTATAATTCAATAAAATTTCACAAAATATTAGCAAATAGTATTAGTATGCTGCAGTAAAACTGTCAGAAGCTATGAAGTTTCACACCAGAGAGGTCATGAGTCAAAGTAAACCATAGTGTATCATATTACTAAGAGAATTTTGTATGTATAAAAAATGGTTAAAAAACATTATGGAGAAAATACTCAGTAATAAACTGTTCTTTCAATATAAAAATATCCAATGCTACATTGCATAAATTATTTTCCTCATCTATAAAGTGGACCTCAAGCTAATGTAACTCCTCTTCTGGTGTCTGTCCATAAATCAGTTGTTCAATAAGCAAACCTGTTGTTTGACTCTGAATACTATATTACTGTATTTATTGGAAATTGGTCTTTTAATCATTGGTCGAGAAGGAATTTTGTACAAAGATGCTATTTTTTTTATGAAATGTTGAAAATCTACACAATCCAAATATTCAATGACTTATTGTCTTTACACACCATAAATATAAGAGCTTGACTTACCTTATTTTCTGCTGATTCACCTGATTTGAACTCTTCAATGCTCCTAAACATCTCAGAAATTTTTCTTTGTTTTCCTGGGTGTTGATAATGCCCATCGTCACCCAGGAAAACAATTCAATCAGTCACCCAGGAAACGATTCATCAATGTCTTGATAGCATTTTTCTTCCTTCTGCAAGTTTTCTGAACTCCAAGAAGTTGTGGATGTTTGCTTTCAAGATGACACCTTAAATTCGTGATATTACCACTAGTTTTCAGTTCTTTTGAATAATATATGCAAGTTGCAGAATTACTTTTATTTTTAGCAAAACATTGTCACAGAAAGGTTTTTGGAAGTGTACTTACTGAGCCACAAAAGTATAATACTTTCAAATAAAAAAGAAACCCAAAGTGTTTTGAATATTAATTAAATGATGATAATAAAGTGTCTCTCATGACAAATATAAGCACTAAATCAATATTGCCAAATGGATTGTTCGATTTTCCTAATGCAAAACTAAAAAATTAAATAAAAATCATCACCAATTATAAAAAATTCCATTTTATAAAAATATTATGGTAATATTACTTAACCAAAATGTCAATTCTATTACATAAACAGAAAAAACATTGAACATCAATACCAAAACATCGATGTTCCACGCTACCTAGCACTGTTGTGACTTAATGAATAATAGTATAAATATGCTTTTGAGCTTATATACATTTAGCAAATGAAGAAAGGCTATAATTTGTTTTAAAACAGTGATCTAGAACATACACCACATATTGCTTGTATTAGTATAAGAGGTTAGAAGTGGGTATTGAATGCCTGTAATGGTATAAGAGGTTTGAAAATAGCCATGATGGCACAAGTGATGATCCAAGATCATGCAGGTTGTCAACTTCAACAACAGAAGAGAATATCCAACAGGTGCATGCTATTATTTTCAAAGATATAAAAATTATGATTGAAAAAATTGCTGATTTAGTGGAAATATCTTTTGATAGCTGAGTTTAATATTGTCCATGAGCATTTAAATTCGTAAAAAGATTTCTGATTTTTCTTGTTCTAAAACAATTAACAGATGAACAAAAAGATAACAGAGTTTTTCAATTTGCAATAATTTAAGCGTCTCATCTGATGTAGATCACAATTTTTTAAAATCAATAGTAATGAAATGTGATACTATCTATATGATTTGCAACAAAATAGGAATCAATGGAATGCCACATGCCAAATCTCTAAGGAAGAAAAAGTATGTAAGATCTAAGAGTAAAATCATGCTAAAATTTTTTCATCTTTCAAGACATGATTCATTATGAATTCATACCAGAGGGAGTTACAGTTAATAAAAGCAATATATAGAGATCCTTATTCAGCTTAGAGATGCAATAAGAAGAAAGAAAAATCATCTCTCTAAATCAACAGTGAAAATTGTTGCATGACAATGCATCTATCTATGGAGCCATTTATCCATTCTTCTTATTCCCCAGATCTTGCATCTTGTGATTTTTTTTTTCCCTACAGTAAAGAGCATTTTAAAAAGGAAGTACTTTTCTTCTACAGAAGGGGTTATTTCTTTTATGACATCAGAGATAAACATGTTTCAAAAAATGGATTTGAATTGGCTTTCCAACAGCTTTACAATTGCTGGAAAAGCTGTGTAGCTAGCCAAAGGGAATATTTTGAAAATTTGATTAAAAATTTCATGTAAGTATTGTCTATATATATTTTAATAAAAAAAAGTTTAGTTTGGGTTAAAAAGTTCTCTTTGATCTACTTTGTATAAGTCATTGTATTTTGAATTATCAATCTTGAGTTGTTGAGTTGTATAATTGATAAGATTAAAACAAGTGGAACTATTGGTATTATACTTTGAGATTTAATATTTTATCAACTGTTGCTGTATCACATTAATAATTCATGTAATGCATTTGTTAGTTTAAAATAAATTAATCTTATACATTTATTATGTACTTACTATAGGATTTACAACATCCCAATGAGTTCATTCGTGGCTCTACTCTTCGGTTCCTTTGCAAATTAAAAGAACCAGAACTATTGGAACCATTGATGCCAGCAATTAGAAATTGTTTGGAGCATCGTCATTCCTATGTTCGTCGAAATGCAGTTCTTGCTATTTTTACTATTTATAAGTAAGTTAACTCAAATAAGATTAATATTACTATAAACAACTGAGTTCCGCTGCTTCTACTGACAAAAGAAATCACAACAAGCACTTGAAGCAGGATAAAAAACTAATTTATTATTAGATATATATAATATGCACTACATATACTAATAATACAATCTCTTTCCGGAAACGTTTTCGGCCTATTACGGCCCTCCTCAGCCGGTATTCACAAGCGTGTGACTGACCAGTTTCAGATGCAGGCCACCCCTGTTGGGGTGTTCTACAAATAAACATTCAGTTAAAGCGCTAGCGATGACATCCATTTTCCGATTGACACTATCTTGTCACAGCAAGAGAGTACTATGGGAAGTCAAACGAAGATGCCTGCGTTTCGCCATCACCGACACTCGTAGGGAGCTGTTCAGGCAGAGATCTAATTTGCTAGGTGGGCTGATAGGCGTTGACGAAAACAGCGAATCTATGGTTAGCAGGATGGAACACGAGTTGGAGACTTACAGGGCATATATCAGGAGCAAGTTTGTTAAGAAATTCAAATGGATTTTAAAAAATCAAGTCAAGAAGAGACCAGTTGACAAAAATGGGACCTTCAAGACTCTCGGAGACGTAGAGGTGCCAAACTGGGTGAGTAGTTACTTAAGCAAGGGGCCGAACTGCCTAGTCTCAGGGAAGACCAACTACGAAAAAATTGCGATGGAATTAGAGCCTATCTTGGCATCTGTTGATGAAGTAACAGCTAACGGGCTAAGATGGAGGGTGGCTTTCGAAATAGAGAGGGAGAATAGGAAGCGCATTGCTAGTGCGAAAGATGATACGGTCCTTGGAGAAATACGTAGGTGGCTAGATAGGGAGAACCTGGTTTGTACAAGGGATGATAAATCTAAGAAAATTGTGTTTCTAGAAAAGAACCATTACAACAACCTACTAGAAGACTTCCTTAGGGAAAGTATGTCGGAGGAAATAAACCAGGACCCAACTAGTAGACTACAAAGAGAAGTTATTAAATTAAATAGGGACCCCAGGCTCCCGAGGTTCCTTAGGAACACGGTTGTCCAGGCACCAGCCTGCCCCCGTCTGTTCGGGTTCCCAAAGTTACATAAAACCCCGGTTGCCGCTAGACCTATTGTTGAGAAATTTCGATCACCCTGCTACCAAATGGAGAAGAAACTCGCCGCGTGGTGCATGAAACATCTGAAAGGATACGAGTACAGTCTCCGCTCTTCCCATGAGTTCTTAGATGCTCTCGGCGCTGTAGGCCCCCTCCCCCAAGAAGTGATGTCTGTTTTTGATTATGAGTCCCTCTACCCGACGATAATGATAGAACCTGCCTGTCTCGAGCTGTATAGATTTATGCTAAAACACCTACCATCCAAATCTAATAAGGAAATAATCAGGAGCGTCTGCCATCTATTGTGCCACGAGTCATACTTCACCTTCCGAGGGAAGTTCTATATACAGAAGAGGGGGGTTCCGATCGGTAGCCCGCTAGCAGGAGTACTAGCGGAACTCGTTCTAAGGAAGAAGGAAGAGGAGGCGCTACCGTATCTACTACCTAATATCAAGCTATATAGACGCTACATTGATGATGTGTTCGTCTCCCACGAGAGCACGGTGGGAGACAGCTTTATTGAAGACCTCTTTACGGACCCTGCCTTAGGGATTAGATTAAAACTGGAAAGGAAAAGCCAAATAGCGATGAATTACTTAGACATTAAAGTTTCGATTATAGGAGGGGAATACCGCACGGAAGTCTTTAGGAAACCAACGTACACACCGTTCCTGATCCCCAATTGGTCGCAGGACCCTTGGCCGTATAAAATTGCCTCTTTCAGGTCCCTCTTAAGGAGACTCAATACACACTGTAGCACATTCGAAGCTAAAATGAAGGAACTGAAGTGGATTATTAGGGAAGCAGAGCGGCATGGGTATAGCAGTGGGGTAGTCTGGAAGCTTTATTACAGGATGAATAAGAATATCAGGGAGCAGACTCCGAGACAAACGTGTTACAGGAGGATGGAAGTTACACGACCAGTCCTTAAGCTCCGCAAACTAATCGAGAAGAAAACAAACTGCAATATTGCTTTCTCGAGAGGGAATACACTCTTTAATAGGATTAGGAACGACAAGGACCAGCACCCTCCAGACAGGAGAACGGGGGTCTATAAAATTGATCTCTTCAATCACGATACTGCCCAAAGGGAGCAGTACATTGGGTACACCTCGAGAAATTTGGGGACCAGGATAAATGAACACCAACGGGACGTTGATAATGAAGCGCTGACGACCGCCTTATCACGGAGGGCCTACCAGTGTAGAGTGAGTGTGCTGTGGGAGGAGGCGCAGGTTGTTAAGCCTGTTAGGGACAAAAAGCAAGGGTTCACGGCGGAAGCGTTAACCATCTTCCGTAAAAAACTGAAGGGAAAGGCAATCCTAAATGATGACGACCCTAGTAGAGTGAATTGTGCGTGGAGGTGGTGTCATTCTAATAGACTGAACGGAGCATGCGCTACACAGGCGCCGCTCTCCTCTTATTCTTTATGAACATTTATTGCCAGATCTCTTTAGGCACTTATTGTTTACCATTTTGTAAATATTATCACCATCTCTCAAACTATATATTTTTATGATTTTTGTTTTTTATTTTCGCTAACTTTTCTCGGATTGATTCCGTCGGTGCTTTTTACGATGTAGGAGCACGTAACATCATACGAATGTACATTGTTTTAGCCTAGTGTTGTTCTTGCCTCTCTATCTTTTTTTTTTTTATTTGTTTTATATGTTTTAACTTTTCCCAGTTTAATTGTTTGGCTTTTTATGAAGTTCTATGACAAAATAACGTGTATAATGTAATAACTTGTAACGGGAAATTTGTTGAGAGGCTTTGGTTACTATAACACCTGGTAAACAGCCTCGTTTAAATGTCATCGCGAGCGCTTTAACTGAATGTTTATTTGTAGAACACCCCAACAGGGGCGGCCTGCATCTGAAACTGGTCAGTCACACGCTTGTGAATACCGGCTGAGGAGGGCCGTAATAGGCCGAAAACGTTTCCGGAAAGAGATTGTATTATTAGTATATGTAGTGCATATTATATATATCTAATAATAAATTAGTTTTTTATCCTGCTTCAAGTGCTTGTTGTGATTTCTTTAGATTAACATTAACAAATAATTTTAAAATTTATTCAAATTAATTTTATTTGTAGAAATTTTGACTTTCTTATTCCTGATGCACCAGAACTTATTGCTAACTTTTTGGAATCAGAGCAAGATATGTCTTGCAAACGTAATGCTTTTATGATGTTGATTCATGTAGACCAGGACAGAGCTCTGAATTATTTGAGTTGTTGCATTGATCAGGTTCATGTTTTTGGTGATATTTTGCAATTGGTTATTGTGGAATTGATTTACAAAGTAAGTAAAAAGATTTATTGTTTTCCTGATATGTTGAAAATAACGTTTATAAAATTATATCAGATATCATATTTATTTTAGGTGTGTCATACTAATCCTTCAGAAAGATCCCGATTTATACGCTGTATATATAATTTATTAAACTCCAGTAGTCCTGCTGTTCGCTATGAAGCAGCAGGAACATTAGTGACATTGTCAAATGCTCCAACAGCAATTAAAGTATGTAACTGAAAAATTTATTCAATAATAAATATACTTATTTAAATGTTTGAATTAATGTATTTTATTTCATAGGCTGCTGCAAGTTGTTATATAGAATTAATTGTCAAGGAAAGTGATAACAATGTTAAGTTAATTGTATTGGATCGTCTTATAATGCTTAAAGAGATTCCAGCTCATGAGCGTGTATTACAGGTAATATTATTTTATAATTGAAAATAATGTTTTTATAGACAAATTAATAAAATAAAAAAAATTATAGATAATTTTTATTTTAATTAATTTTCACCTAATGTTTAAAACTTTTTATAGTTTTTACTAGCTAAATAAGTCAAGTTGAAATATGCTATATATATTCATGTATAAGCCGATCCCCTGATTTCAGGATTTAAAAATCAGTAAAAATTTGAAACCCATATGTAAACCAATCCTCTGTTTTCAAGCATTAAACTAATATGGCATTCATTGAAATAAATAGTTAATTTCTTTAATAATTTAAAAATTTTTCCAAATCCAATTCATTATTGGAATAAATATGGCCATTTAAATAAAATTCCAGACATATCATTAAAACATTATGATGCAATATAAAGAGAAAAACTACATAATGAGCAGGACACAATTGTGTTATATCCAGTCACATTTCTCTATAATACAATTTATTGAAGTGTTTATTCAGCAGAAATATTATCAAAGAAATATTAAAACTTTCTATTATTTTCAAATTTCAATAAAAATATTTAATAAAGTTTAAATTATAAAAAAAATTAGAATCAAAACACGAGCCAGAAATTTTGCTACAAATTTAAGGAGTGGAAAGCTAACCATCATGCCTGCTGATAGCATTGGTGATTGATTGCCAGGAGCACAAATCTGAAATCAGTTGTAAAATAATCATCCTATATTTTTTAAATGATCATAATTATCAGAAAATGTACAAATTATTGATCAGAAATATTGATACATAGATTGCTACATTTCTATTTAATATTAACTGATGATAAATAGTCCTCATCTTATTTATTCATTTAAAAAAGATCTATCTACACATTTCCAATCTTATTTGTGAATGCCCATAAATTAATATTTTTGAATACATTTATATATGAATATTCATAGACATTCATGCATTTTTAATAGTAAAATTAGAAGAAATAAGTATTTTTTAAGAATAAATATTATAAATTCTTTTTGCTATTATATGGTACACTTAATAGCTTAAAGAAGTTATAATGTAACAACTTTATGTATTTTTGATCATATTTATATAATATCCAAAATTTAAATACAAAAAAGTATTAAATTATGTATAGTCATACATATCTACATATTTTTAGTAAAAAATAAAAATGAGAAGTTCCAGAGAGTGTCATTTATTTAGCATTTGGAATCTATTGGTTTTGTGTTTCTAATTTTATCAGTATAGAAGTCACAATGACATCATGCTATTGAGATGAAGACATCATTGTAACATCATGCAATATTATGTCATCAGGATGCCATGGATTATTGGAGTTTTGTGACTTATTCATTGTTATGTCATGATCATATCTATCTCTGTGTCTATTTCAATATCTACCTCTATAAATATCTATCTGTAACATCACATTGGGGCTGTGACATCATTGAGATAGGGTGCTTTGTTAATAAATCAGGTAAGCCATATATTATCCTCACACTGTTAACACTTAGCACCATCTGTTGACACTAATATAAATTAAAATTGTAATAAAAATGAAATTCTATCCTGTAGAATTAAAGGATATGGTGTCAAAATGTTCTTTAATGGCAGAACATTATTATTAAATTTCATGAAAATCTGCTAATTAGTTCTAAAGTTATTAGTAGGGGGGACAGCAGACTACAGTTAATCCAATCTTATGTCTCCATTTCCTTTGGAAAGTAAGCTGAAAATCAGAAGATAAAGATCTTTGTTGGGAACAAAGATTGTGCAGATATGTAAAAGTGCAACTGGAACTCAGTATGACTGATCTGAAGAATCTCACTATCTTTGAAAAATTTTTTAATTTTTGACTATCCCATGTATAAGCATTATAAGTTCTAGTTAAATTAAGCCTGATGAATGTTTTAATAAATTTAAATGCTCTAATTGACTTCATTGCAAACTTCTTGATTCTTTTATAAATTGTTAATGATATTTTTGATTTTATATGATGCAAATACATTTTTGTTATATACAGTGAAACTTGGCTATAATTACTATGGAAACAATGAAATCATAGCTATAATGAACAAATACTATTTACAACTTTCATATACATATAAAAATTTCTTGCTTATAACAAGAAACTTCTCAGATATTATGAGCAAAATTGGTCACTATCTAAAGAACAAATCAAGTAATTTTGTGTATAATTGGTTTTAAAAATATATGAAACATCATTGATATTTAATATAATATTATTAATATATATCTTAGATGTGATATCTGAAAAATTTATAAATGTTCTGAATTGGTTTCTTTATTACATCTATATTAGATGCTTGCTGATCAAAATTAGAATCAAATTAGGTTAAAAATCCAAGCTTTTTAATAATATGCTTTCCATTTTATTTTTAGAGTATTTCTTTTTTATTGTAGCATTAAACAGAAATAAGTACACATTCAATCATCAAATTACATCAGGTATACTCTTTATAATATTCCTGTTAGAATATGTTTATAAATTACATACATAATTGCCATAACAGGATTGCTAGTAGATCCCTTTTTTAGAAAAAAGTCCCATTTTTTTACAAAGTTCCTTTTTCTTAGTAAATCTCTAAAAGCCCTTTTTTTTTGCAGAAAATAATTGAATAATTTTCAATTATTTCAAACACTTTTTGCATGAAATAAATTGTTACAGTTGATTTTATAATTATTATTATAATAAATTTGATTTTATATTTGCTATTTTTCTATATTTTAAAATCTCTTGAAATAATTTAATATTATATTTGTATAAATTATATTTGACTCATCTGAAATAACTTTCTTCTTTAATTTCTCACCATGTCTTTTTTATGAATTTACACCTATCATCTATAGTAATATTTTTATAAATTTAAAATTTGTGTGTGTTATTTAAATATTGAAATTTATAAATAATTATTTATTTAATATAATATAATAATAATA
>AYEL01078988.1:0-20159 GCA_000484575.1 Olivierus martensii
TAATATAATATAATATAATAATAAATTTTCAATGCCATAATTTACAATTACAGGATCTTGTAATGGATATTTTGAGAGTATTAACTGCATCTGATCTAGAAGTGCGTCGTAAAACTCTCAATTTGGCACTTGATTTAATTTCATCCAGAAATGTAGAAGAGGTAATTTTAAAAATATCTTATATATTTTTAGTAAAAATTATTAATCTTTTAAACAAAACTTGCATTATTTAACATGCTTTTAAACTTTGCAATTTGTCTTCAGTTATAAACATAATAAACTTTGAACATATTCAGCTTCTAATAAATTGAACGCTTTTAAATAAAAATTATAAAAGTTTAAATATAAAGAAATACAAGAACCATCTATCTTTTGAAAAATCCAAAACAAGCACTCAGACAATAGAAATTTCATTTATTAAAACAAAAAGTTCTGAAGTACTTTTAACCCAAAAGATTCTTCTACAGCAGCAGCACTTAATTATATAAAGAATTGCATAAAGAACAAATTTAGAACAGAATTTAAATATTTTTAATTCTAACATCTGTTATCATGGTAACCTAATAATATCAGCTGAATATAAGAAAGAAATAATATAATTACATAAATAAGATATTAATTATTATTTTTACTTTATTTTTTATAAATTTTTTGTTTTAATGAATTTAGTTATTTATTATTATCTGAGTGCTTGCTTTGAATTTTATTTTGGTCTAAATATAAACTTTAAAAAAGCTTACAAATTTCTAAGGAAAATAATTTTTCTGAAGGAAAGTTGGATTACACAGGTCCAGTTAAAGTGAAAAATTTTTGTTAAAATCAATGATCTTCTGCATGATTTAATTGAGTTTTCATCACAATGGCCATGCTCCTTTTTTGCCAAATATGAGATTCATCATATTTATTTTCAACAAAGATTATCATCTTTTTAAGAAGGTAAATCTTTTAAAGAAGATATTGAGAACTGTTTGAAATTTACCAGAAAGAGTTCTGAAAAACTTTCCATCACAATGTTGGCTATCTGATCAGCATAGCCAACAATGAAAAAACTCTTCTTGCTGAGTATAGTTAATTCACCAAAAGATATAATGGGAGAGAACACACCCTCCACAAACAACTCTTACTTATAATAATTTAATTTCTTCCTCATAGGATATATTATAAACAATTCTATGTATCTGCTAATAATAACTAAAAATAAAAATTCTTTAACATTTTATATGACAAATAATTTCTTTATTATTATAATTTGCTTGATTTTAAGAGATATGTTTTCGTGCTTTAGATAGATAAATCATTATTTAATCATAAACTATTGATTTGTTGGCCTTTATTTAATTTTATTGTGGTCAAATTGCATTGCTGAGAACAGAATTTTAACATTATGTCTATAGAAAATTGATTCTTGGTTTACATTTTCTTGCTTTACAAGCAATTTCTGAATCTAATTTAACTTGTAGATAAGAACTATGTGTATAGTTTTATATATACATATTAGTGAAACTTAAAACATTTTGATATGAATAACTTTTAGTATAAATGCAAATCAAATCAAAACTCAAGATTTATCAGAATATGGACAGATGTTGATATTTTGACAGGAGTTCGATTGATCATTTATAGTCAATATTATTTATCTTTGAGTTTGCTGTTTTTATGTATTAGTTTTTTATTTTTGTACTATTGATAATTTGATGTTATGTGGATATTGAAAGAATTGCTTTATTAATTTTTTTATATAGATAAAAAATATTGAATATTTTCATTCAATTAGAATAATTTATAAAATAATACAAATTATTATTATTATATACATAATTCATCTAATAAGTTCCTGGACTGAGTCCATTATGCATTCATAGATTGTCAATGAAAGCCATTCAAGTTAACTGACTTATTAAACTTGCCAAACAATGACACTCATTATTTCTTGCGCTTGTGTTCATATAAGAATGCATTTAATAAATGATAGTATAATTATATTTTAGGCTTTTATATGTACAGGTGAGTAAAAATAAGCTATGATTTATTTTATGGCAGTGATCTGAAACTTGATTTGTTGTATTAGCAAGATATTCCTGTAAAATTTCATTTATAGAGCTATTTTTTCTTGTTTTCTGCAATATGTTCATTATCTTCTTTAGATCAATTTATACGGTTTACAATTTAATTGAACATATCCTTCTATTTTGTATGAATTCTGCGTCTCATTTTACATGGTTTCGGTTTGCATGATTTTTCCAGGAACGTATCTACCGTGTAAATTGAAGGCTGAGTGTATATCGAGAAACAAAAGATTTAAAACTGTGGTATATAATATTTTAAGCTGAAGAGTCAAATTTTAAATATTTGGTTGCAGGTCGTACTGAGTTAAGATGATAGGATTCATTCTTTATTTCCTGATATAAAATTGATATATAAATAATAAACAGCACTGATAAGGAGAAAACAGTGATCAATAATGCAGCTGAGGAAGACTTCATGATAGATCAAATGTGTAATAAATTTTTTCTCCTGATCAGTGTTGTTTATTTTCTATATATCAAAATGGTACAATTATAAAATTTATATTATATGATACATGCATATATGATTTCGTCTTTTATCAAGAAAAATAATAATACAAGTGCCTACAATAAATAAATCGAAAATTAAAAGTCTATAATTTAAACAATACACACACCTCAAGTTACAAACATAATTCTTATGTAATTTTTGTTTGTAAATTGGATTGTTTATAAGTCAGATACTGCTGTTATGTTGCATTCAAAAGTATTGAAATAATTTTATATATTTTGTAATATATTTCACAATTGGAATTTTAGAATTTTTTTATTTCACAGATTTGAATGAAAAGTTCTGATTATAAAGTGAGAGTTTTTTGATATAATTGTTGCCATCTTGAAATACTGCCATATGATATTAACTAATTTAAAATTATTCAGTTCTCTAACTAAGTAATTTTACATTATATTGGTTACTAGAGCATTCTGCTATCATAATATTAAAATTTTCTGAAATTTGAAAATGAAATTTCACACAAGAATATTTGTATATCAAAGAGTGCATGCATACTATTTGCTATTGGGTATTTTTTTTAATTTATTGTGAAGTTTTTGTCTTGTGGCAAAATATTGTGAACTATAAAATTTTGTGATCATTCCATTTAGAGATTCAATTATAAAAATTCACTAAAAATAATTAAATTGTTTAAAAATATATTATTTCTAATTTAATGTGGAGACAAACTTATAATGGTAAGTTTATTATAAAAAATTTTTAGATGGTTCTAGTTTTGAAAAAAGAAGTAGCCAAGACTCATAATGTTGTTGAACACGATGACACAGGAAAATATCGTCAACTTCTGGTTCGAACTTTACATTCCTGCTGTGTTAAGTTTCCTGATATTGCTCCAGCTGTTATTCCAGTGGTAAGATCTCATGATTAATTTATATGAAGTTTAATTTATCCATGCATATCTATGAAAATTAAGAATATTTTATCTGATTATTTTAAAATATTTTAATCCAAGTTGTTAGAATTCTTGTCGGACAATAATGAACAAGCTGCAGTAGATGTACTCACTTTTGTCAGGGAAGCTATGCAACGTTTTGAACAACTTCGTCCATTAGTTATTGTAAAATTGCTAGAGATCTTTCCATCAATCAAATCATCAAAGTAAATTATCATTTTGATAGATTTTATTTTATATTATATTACGATTAAAATGTTAATTAAAAAAAAAAAACTATTTGATGTTTTTTCAGAATTCATCGCAGTGCATTATGGATTCTTGGAGAATATTGTGGATCAGTTGAAGACATACAGAGTGTGATGACTGAAATCAGACAAGGATTAGGAGATGTAAGAACATAAGTGAATTTTTTAATCTAAGACTTAAAAAAGACTATCTTTAAAAAAAAAGACAAGCTTTTAATAAAAAAGCTTGTTGTCTTTTTTTATATTTATCCAAACTAGGACTTATATAAATAAAATAATTTTAATAATATACTTTAATTGAAACTAACTAGGGAAATATTTACAAACCAAATATTCTAAGCCAAATTAATCACTATTGTAATAATTTATAATTAAACTGTAATTTTAATAATTATTTTAAATCAAGGCTATAGTGCCACTTTCTGTCGAGTTAATAATAAATTTATTTTTTAAATTTGGCTAAGGTGGCACTATGTAATAATTAATAATTAGATTATAATTTAAACTAATTTTTATAATTATTAAAATTATAGTTTTATCTTTTACTAATTTTAAATTATTATGCTAGGAGTTAATTTGGCTTAGAATATTTGGTCATTTTATTTATTTTTAAATAAATATAACTTATATTTATTCTGTTTACTTATTATAATGTATTAAATGTCAATAGATTCCATTAGTAGATGCAGAAATGAAAAAAGTAGGGGGAGATACAGCAGAAAAGACTGATCCAACAATGACTTCTGCACCATTACAGCGACTAGTGACAGCAGATGGCACCTATGCCACACAAACTGCATTTAACACTACTCCAATTACTAAGAAAGGTTATTATTTAATTTAAAATGTAAAATGTAAAGAAAAAGATAAAACTCTCAACATTATTGATTATTATTTAGTCAATCAACGTCCTCCTCTTTGTGGTTATTTGATGGAAGGTGACTTTTTTGTTGGAGGTGCTTTATCTTCTAGTCTGGCAAAATTAGCTCTAAGATATATACAACTTGTTAAAGATCCAAAGAAGCAAAATGTAAGTATACAGTAGTTTTTATAGTTTACTCTTAAATCATAATTAACGATATTCATTCAAGTATATTTCTCAGGCATTCATTGCAGAGGCTATGTTTATTATGGTGTCTATTATTCATTTGGGAAAATCTGGACTTCCTAAAAAGGTAAATTAGCAAATTTTATAAATTTATTTCCTATAAATAAAAATTAATAAATAATAATCATTTTCAGAGCATTACAGAGGATGATCTAGATAGAATTTCTTTGTGTGTAAAAGTGTTAGCAGAAAGGTCACCTCTTATGATTGAGATATTTAATACTGAGTGTCGGAAATCTCTTTCAACTATGTTAATGTCTAATCAAGAAGAGGAAATTGAAAGTCAAAAAGTTAGCTCATTATTTAAATTATTTGAAATTATGAAAATATAATTGAGAAATTACATATTCTATATTTTTAAGGCTAAAGAGAAAAAAAGCATCACTATCCATGCTGATGATCCTATAAGTTTTGGCCAGCTGGCTTCTAAAAATGATCCTTCTGGAACTGAAGTATAAGGATTTAATTTTTATCATATTTTACTTATTGTATCAACTGATGGAATAATCATTTGTTAATTTATTACAGAATATGTTTGAACTTAGTCTATCTCAAGCAATGGGAATGACTAAGAAGGAAGCAGTTGCAGATTTGTCCTCATCCAAACTAAGCAAGGTAACTCAACTTACAGGCTTCTCTGACCCAGTATATGCTGAAGCTTATGTGCATGTCAACCAATATGATATTGTGTTGGATGTCTTGATAGTAAATCAAACTGCAGACACTTTACAGAACTGTACTTTGGAATTGGCAACTTTAGGTGTGTTTTCATTGGGGCAAACATTAATTTATTAGCAGTCAAATTATTTAAATTTGTTATTACAATAGATGGCAAAATTCATAAATCCATTTTATTTTTATCATAATTCTGGAATTATAATAGATATTACTGTATGATCCTGAGAAAAAATACATTATTCAATATTGCTATGCTCTTCAGGAGATTTGCTTTAAATACAAATTCTCTATCATTTTTTATATAGATTCTTCTAGTTTCAAAAAAGTTTTTTAATTTACAAAATCTCATTAATTACTTCTTTTATTACTGTTGCAACTAAATTATTGTAATTAGTTAGTTTGACAGTTTAACTCCAACAAATCTACTTGAATTACTACTGACTGATTTCACTACCAAAAGCTAAAATACCTAAATTTTGATTGCCCCTTGAGTGGAAAGGGGCAATCAAAATTTAGCCACCAAGCTTACCATACAAATAGAAATAAGAAAGAAAGACATAGAAGAAACTCACTCACTCCCAGTTTATAACTCAAGAAGATTTCACTACCAACATTTAATAAAAACTACTGATTAAAGTGCCATTTAAGATCAAGATGTGTTTCATGGACATCAGTTAAGCATAAATAATAGTTTGCAGTTCAATTCAATTACTGATTTAGTGTGTGCAAGTTCAGTTTAATTGTTAAATCTTTGATTAGAATGACAAAAAAGCTGATAGTGTGAATGAAATAGGCTTCATGTTTTTTAGTTTCCAAATATAAAAATAATAAGACTTTTTGAATGTTTATATTTGAGTAATAACTCACACTTGTTTTGCATTTTCTCATATTCATCTGGCTGTTGATAGCTACTGTTAAATTATGTAATGCTGAGTAGCAGGCATTTCCTTAAAGTTAACCATTATCTATTTTATTTTCAGTAATATCTAAGTATGTTCAGTCAAATCTATTATTTATATTTTGGTTTCACAGAAATTTTGTCCTCAAACTTTCTGCATTTTCGTATCAGCTGCCATTACTAACATACGCTATTGGATAGAATGAAATTGATCAATAGTGTTCCTCATAACAAATTAAACTCAAGATTTGTTAAACCTAAACTTTATCCATGAAATGATTTTCTTTTAGATTGGCATCTATGAATCAGATGGATTTACAGAACTCAAGCATCATTGGTGAACTGATCATAAAATGTAATGTATTTAGATTCAAGTGCATAAAAATACAAGTAGTTTCCAAACAGATGAAAGTCCAAAGGAGCCCAGTCTAAACTGTACAGTGGGTGGGTGTTGCAACACCTCCCAGCCAAAATTGCACAATTTTGTCACGAACAGAAGTTGCAAATTGAGTTATATTATTATACTCAATCTGCAGCTATATTGGGGTATATTATATTATTGTGGTGTGCATTGTCATGCAGCAGGCTGACACTTGGAATATCTATGTTAGAGCATTTATCATGAATGGCATGACAACTTTTTCAAGGTGTTCACATAGGTTTTGCAGTCACAATGCTCCCAGTTGGCAGAAACTCCACCAGAAGAATGCCAGAATGAGGATTTTTTCCTTTTTTCTTGTGATGATTGAGCAGACAATTCGGAACAATGCCAGTCATTCTGAATTGCCTGCCCAATAGCCTTCAATGGTTAGTGTTTTAGCAATGACCAGAATGTAGTATAGTGGCAAGATTTACATGGCCATTTTTAAAACTTAAAACAACTGCTTATCTTCTCATTTATAAGGCAATAAAAAACCATAAGCACTAAAAGCAGTAAATAAAACAAAAGATTTTTATTTACATGGCCTTTTACAAAAACTGTATCATTTGGCAATGTTGTTGCAATCCAGGCAATCATCACCATATATTTCCCTGAATTTCCATAAAAGTCTTTTGTTTTGCCCACAAAAAATGGACTATTTATTGCTTTTCAATTTGAATGATTCTAACAAATGTGCCAGACTTCATGCTTATTCTGCTAGGAGAATAGCTGATCTGTAGCAGGATATTTAAACTAGTTATGTGACAACTTTTAACACCTTTGCTGAAAAAGTATTGCGTCTACCAATTGCGTGAATTACTTCTCGATCCACCCTCGTATCAATAAATTGGGTCTGACTTTTGCCATCTATAAGTACTTATCAGATATAAAATTGAACTATTGATTTAATTTAGGTGATCTGAAATTAGTAGAAAAGCCATCACCCATTATTCTTGCACCTCATGACTTCTGTAATATCAAAGCCAGTGTCAAAGTTGCTTCTACTGAAAATGGAATAATATTTGGAAATATTGGTAAGATATAAATGTATTCATTTAATAATGAAAATAATAATATTTTAAATTAAGATGAACCTAATAAACTTGCCAAATTTAACCCTTGAAACACATAACGGAAATTTTAATTTGAAATTATTTTAGAATAATTATTCTAAAATAATTTCAAAATAAAATTTCCGTTATGTGTCTCAAATTTGGCAAGTTTATTAGGTTCATTTGGATTAAAATTCCCTTCAAGTTTGGTTTGTAAGTTTATTTTAAATTATTTCATAAACTTTAGTTAAGATCAATGAATTATAATTCATTAGAATTAGGACATCAGTTAAACATTATATAAATTGAAATATACACATCTATTTGCTACAAGTTTCAAATTAAGCATTAAATACAAGCTCGGAAAGCAGAACATAATTCTTTTATTAAAGTATAATGTTTTTGACTTAAATGGAGGCCACCGTCAGCACAAAAATTCTATGACTAATGTTATAGAATGCAAATTCTTTTGCAATTCAAATATTTTGTATGTATGATAAGTTCCATGTTTTTAAAAGTATAAAATAACTTACATGGTTACAGATTACTCATTAAAAACAGCATGTTACTAAACAATCTAATCGTTGCCAAGATTATTTTAGTAGTAAAAATAAGCTAATTTATATTTAATACGATAATACAGGTATTCCTTGTTACATGCAATCCCACTTTACATGTTTTCGCAATAACACGATTTTAAGAAGTAAATTAACTTTTTAAAATTAAAAAAAATTTCTTTTAAAAATTGTCTCATGTAGATGAGAGAAATGTGGATGAATTGCTCAAGTCCCACTTTTCAGAACTCACTAATGAAGAACTACTGGAAGTGGAAAATAACATGAATGATGATGTTTTCCATTTCCAGAAACCAGGAGAACTTTGTTGCTGAGCCCAACAAAATAAATGACTGTGTTTAAAAAATTCATTGAGAGTTCCATAAGAATAATTGAAAAAAGATCCTAAAGAGACTGTAAGTGTTATACTTGTGAGAGAAATTCAGAATTCTTTGGCTTGCTACAGAGTTTTATAGAGAAAGGACAAATGCTGCCCATCAGCTGAGTCTTGACTCTTTTATTAAAAAGTTGATCATCAGCCTATCATCCCAGGTACTTCAAGAGAGCAAGAAAGTGATGATCCAGACCTAGTCCAATCATCATCGGATTGAAAGACTGTCAGAAATACTTGTATGTAGTGTTCTGGTGTTTATGACATTGAAATTTTAATGAATAAATTTAATTAATAATGTATATAGTTTATAAGTTTAAATAATTCATAAAAATTTATTTTTCTCACATTTTTTATCCTTCTGAAGAAACTCCTATCTCTATCTCACCCACGATAAATTCTTCACTTATTATTTCATGGAACCAACTAACTGTAAAGCAAGGGACACCTGCAGTTAGTTTAAAATATTACATAACATTTAACTGATCTTTAAATTAATCAAGAAATGTTTCTTTCTTATTATAGTTAATACATTAAGTAGCAATGGCATAAATTAATAATCATAACATATGATGAATTCTTATGTACAGTTAACCTATCATAAATTACATAGATAGGAATCAGTTATATAACCTATGTGTAATATTCTATGTATACACAATAATGTTTTAGCTATCAATTACAGTACAGGTAGGCCTCGATTAGTGCAAATAATGGGTCCCATGAATTTTTTGCACAATTCGAAGTATTAACTATATGTAAAATATGGTAATTGGTTCAGGCCATTAACCAACTTCACAATGAATAACCACAATACTAACTGTTTAAGAAATATTTATTTTCTTATTTTACATCATTGTTCATCTTCTAAATTAATAACTTACCAGGAATTGCGTCTCATACCATTATCAAACCATCTGCCAAATCAAAACCAAAATAGCAAATCGAAAGCAGAAGTTGAGTGCTGCTTTTATGTTGCTCAATCACATTCGTTTTTTGCTCTAGCATAATCATTAACCTTTTCTTTTTTTCATTTATCATCAAAAGTGTTCTTTCTTTTATCCATTTAAAAATTCTGTACTATACTGTATGTATACGATAACAAAGTTGAATAATAGTAATATTGAATAGCTAATGGCAAAAAGTCCATCTTTCTGGTGTTTCACCCTTCAAAGCCAAGTGACTGGGCTTTTTGCCATTAGCTATTTATCTTTCTGATATTTCACCCCTTCAAAGCCAAGTGACTTCTTGAACTGCTCCTCGTCCAGTTTTACTAATCAAAAATTAATATTAATTTGTTAGTAAGATTGATCTATGTTTACAACTCGCATTAATTGAATGTTTGCTCGCACTAACTGAAAAACGGAATCATTTTTATAAGTCGCATTATTCAAACTTGCACTAATCGAGGCCTATCTGTATTTATTGAATCAACACCATGCATTACTTATAGTTCCTGGTTCCAAAATATTCACTGCTAAGTTATCCTGTAGTTTTTCTGTGCTGAATGAATAGTAGTATATAACTCATCTCAGGATCTTATTAACATCATCATACAGTTTTGAGAGCTGTGCTGGAGTCAAAACAACTGGCTCTTCAAACCATGACTTCCTGGATTTGTCTAATGTTGCATTCAATAACACAGGATGAAGATGCTCTTTCTCCCATATACCTCCAAACCTCTTGCAATCATTTCCTCCCAAATTAAAGCATGATTCATCACTGAATGCCACTGATGATCTCAATTTCACCTAGCTATACACCACTCCAACAACAGAGCTTGAAGACATTGAATGAATCAGGCCTCTCATCTTGCTGACTACTATTGAGGCTTCCATTGACTCAATCTTCTATTATAATTCCATAAATAAGAGCTGATGCCAGTGGCCAAATATTATCAAACAGTACAATAGAAGGGTCAGGAAGGTCTAAATAAGGGCTGTCCAACCTGTGGCCCAACATAAAAATCTCAATGTTTTAAGGAAATTTATGTACTTAGGTATTTATTATTCAAAAACTTCATTATCTACATTTCCTATTTCAGTGATTAAAACTTCTTGACCAGCTCAATGATTTTTAAAAAATTTCTGAATGAAATCAAAAATTATTATGCTACAACATTAGTATATTTTGTATGCAGCCTGAGATAATTTTTTCCTTCAAATGTGGCCCACGGAAGCCAAAAGGTTGGATATCCCTAGTCTAAATAATACAAAACAGGAGGAGAAAGAGAGCATGGAACCCATAGCAAACTCTCTTACTGCAGGGAATGCTAAAAACTACACAAATAATTAAACAGAATGACTAACTATGTTGCATTTCCACTACTTCAATTATTGTTGTCATCTTGGATAATATTTCCATTCTAACAATGTCTATCATTCCTGGTAGTTGTCATAATCAGCTTTACAGGCATGTCTGCCTTCCCTCAACCACTTGTTAACAATTCTCATCATGATTACGAAACTGCAGAGGTCAATTATTTGACCAGTCAAAGTTAAAGGTCTAGGATAACAATTTCTGGGACTTGACATTATAAACATTCTTTAGATCAAAATTGAAAAGATATGTTCTCTTGCTGAGCAAGTTAATTTACATATTATGTGTGATTACATCATTAAAATCTGACATTTTTTCATGGGTAATGTATTTTTGTAAATAAGAAACATATATATTAAAATTGAATAACCTGTTTAATTTTTTATCCCGACTTTTTAGATAAAGAATTCAATATTTTAAATTCTATGCAATGTCAATACATTTTTTAGTTAACAAAGCATTCCTGAAAGAATGTTTTTTATTTTTTTAGTATATGATGTCAGTGGATCAACAAGTGATCGAAATGTTGTGGTTTTAAATGATATACACATTGACATTATGGATTACATTGTTCCTGCTTCCTGTACCGATACTGAATTTCGTACTATGTGGGCAGAATTTGAATGGGAAAATAAGGTACATAATCCATAATTTAAGGAAATTAATACGGCATTAATTTACTTTTAATTTTTCTTTCGAGGTATCTGTTAACACAGGACTCAGAAATCTTCATGCCTATCTTCAGCATCTGATTAAGTCAACAAATATGAAATGTCTCACTCCTGAAAAGGTAATTTTTATAAATCACAATACTTTCCAGTAGTAGTGATCTTATTTTACAACAAATTCTGTATTAGGCTCTTTCGGGTGAATGTGGTTTTATGGCAGCAAATTTGTATGCTCGTTCTATTTTTGGAGAAGATGCTTTAGCAAATGTCAGTATAGAAACAAATCCTAACAATCCAGATTCTCCAGTTACAGGCCATATAAGAATTAGGGCAAAAAGTCAGGTATGTAAAAATTTTCAAAACATATCTGTTCTCGATTGGATTAGAGTTAAATTTTTATATTTCTTTATAGGGCATGGCTTTAAGTTTAGGAGATAAAATCAATTTGACTCAAAAGTCTTCTCTGAAATTAGGTGCCTGAAGAAGGAATTGCTTTTAAAAATGGGAAAACTGTTAATTTGGAATATTTATAAACAGCATACCATATCTGTTTGTATAGAATTTAATTACCACTACAAAAGAAATAAAATTACTCTTATGAAATTTTTTATTGCAGTTCAAATAAAAATTAAATACATTTTGAAAAGTTACCATTATAACAAATTTAGGAATGATTAATGGCTGTGATCAGGCGTACGCTGACGAGGTGCTGCTTTTATGATGTTATCTACTCTGAGAATCATTTCTGCAGCCTCAGCTGCACTTAATAAAACTTGTCGTTTTACAATGTAGGATTCTGTTATTCCTAGTTTCTGCATATCAGCTACACATCCCTTCTGCATATCTACAATTTAACCAAAAAAATTTAGTTACTATAGTTCTAAAAAAAGGCAACATAATACATGTATTATATAGAGCAATATTAAAAAATTACTTTCATGAATTCTCATATCAATAAGCTTTTTTCATTAATCCATAGCAACTTACTAAAATATTTTAATATATTCCCTTGTGATGCAACAAATGCCAAAAAAGTTTATAAATCATATTAATGCTGCATCCAAAATATCAAGAAATTTTACTCCTATCAGAAATATACAAATGTATATTAGCAAAAATCTGAGTAAATTGTTCAAAAAGCTTATGGCCAGAAAAAAGACCAAAAGTTTTTCAATCTAAAAAATCATTTCAAATTACTTTCATGAATTCTCATATCAATAAGCTTTTTTCATTAATCCATAGCAACTTACTAAAATATTTTAATATATTCCCTTGCGATGCAACAAATGCTGCATCAGAAATATACAAATGTATATTAGCAAAAAGCTTATGGCCAGAAAAAAGACCAAAAGTTTTTCAATCTAAAAAATCATTTCAATATTTTTTGCCATCTGAAAGCACAGTTTGTGCAAGATGTAGTGTTCTGATGATTTATAAATCAGTTTTCTGTATCTTAATATACTAAAGACCACACTAAAAGTGTTGCAGCAAGCATGCTGACTTCACAAGAAAAATGTGTTCCAAATTTTCTGAGAGAGTACACACCCCATCATGTCCTAAATTTTTGGACTGTCAAACTCTACAAAAATTCTGTATAGTTTGTCATTTATAAAATCATAGCATTCATGTACAATTTGGAAAAACATTTAGCAGCATAACTGCAGAGATAAACTTGGGAGCTGCATTACAATATAGTTAACTTATGAGTTTTTAGATAAATTAAATGTGGTAGGACTTACCACCTTACCAGATGAGATTATTCTTAAATTTTTCAATACTCGTCATATAATGAATAAATTTTTGTAATCGTGATTGTAAAAATATTTTGAATTTCTGAAAATTTGGCCCAGCAAAAAATTTAAACAGAGTAAGAGTAGTTAGTTCAATTCTAATTTATGGCCAGAGAAGATCTGAGGGAACTAATAGTCTCTGTTATCTATGTTATTTAATATCTCTGCTGGGAAGTCCTATAGTTGGCCCATAAACAGAAATGGTCATACATATATAAACAGATATTATCTTTCAACATAACTATTATGTGAAACAATGTGTTTGTAGCTAAAGTCAAATCCAGAATTCATAGGCAGATTTGAAAAATGATGAGTGATGAGACTATGCAAAAAGCTAATTAGATAAGAGAAACAAACAGCAAATAAAGTACCTTGATGTAGCAATGCAGTCAATTAATGTTGCATATGTGATACAGCATTAATTATATAGAAAGTATTGTATCATCCAATATTTGTACACATGATGAGTGATGAAACTATGCAAAAAGCTAATTAGATAAGAGAAATAAACAGCAAATAAAGTACCTTGATGTAGCAATGCAGTCAATTAATGCTGCATATGTGATACAGCATTAATTATATAGAAAGTATTGTATCATCCAATATTTGTACACAAGAACTCGTATGATCCTTACAGATTGATCTGAAGATGGGTTTTCTTTCTTCCATAAAGTGTATACATATTGTTCCACCCAGAGGAATAAATTTTTGAACTAGTAACAAAAATGGACTCTAGACAAGAGTTGAAGATATTACATAAGAAAAAACTTCAGATAGTCATGGATAGAGTTATTGAATGTTAGTAGAAATTATGACTATTTCAGTGGCATAATGTATTATAACCAATCACGAAACATAGGAAGAAATTGGAAGATATATTAAGTAGAAGGATGATTTAGAAGGAACAGCTCATATTCCAATTGATTAGGAATGATCATCTGCTTAGATCAGAGTATAGGAAAGTATATATCAAGGTATCATTATATAATCACACATTACAGCAGGAAGAAATATACATGTTGAGAAATTTAAGAATAAGGATAAGTGAACATAGAAAAGCTAGGCTGCTAAAAGTATCATTATATAATCACACATTACAGCAGGAAGAAATATACATTAAATACATGTTGAGAAATTTAAGAATAAGGATAAGTGAACATAGAAAAGCTAGGCTGCTAAAACCTACCAATAAAATCTCATTGTAAATTCAAAGAAGTTTCCTTTTATATTATTATTATTATTATAGGCTAATAGCAAGTTTATTTGAATATCACACAGTCAAGTAAAAAGCAAAATTCAATCTCAAACATTCTCTGAATTAGGTGTAATTGGCAAAATGCAATTTGAAGTCATCAGTCTGTCTCACCTTCATTCCTAGAGTGCAATTGCTATGTGGAGTCAAATTCATCCTGATAAATACAGCAGTATAAATAATGTTCATTGGAAATGTTGTTAAAAATTCAACAGTATTAATCTAACAATTTTCATTACTACTATGAAACATTTAGTTTATTCACCCCAGGAATTCTAAATTAATGATCTTCAATATATTAAAGCAATCATAAGGCATCATGCCAAATTCAATTGGAGAGAGGTAATAAGCACATTAAACATCTATTATAAGATATTTTGAATAACTAACTAATTTTTTTCCCTAGCATGGATAGTATAAATTTAGTTCCAAAACCAAAATTTCAGACACATTATGCAGTTCTTGTTATTTTTTGGATCTCATTTAAAAGTTTTGTATTTTTATATTACATTAACAACATATATGAAATTTTTAAAACTAAAAATATGATACTCACATAGACAAATTGCTTTAACAAAATTCAAAGTAGCACTTTCGGAATTCTTGTATTCCCTCTTCAGCTTCTATAAGATATTTTGAATAACTAATTTTTTTCCCTAGCATGGATAGTATAAATTTAGTTCCAAAACCAAAATTTCAGACACATTATGCAGTTCTTGTTATTTTTTGGATCTCATTTAAAAGTTTTGTATTTTTATATTACATTAACAACATATATGAAATTTTTAAAACTAAAAATATGATACTCACATAGACAAATTGCTTTAACAAAATTCAAAGTAGCACTTTCGGAATTCTTGTATTCCCTCTTCAGCTTTATCTTCAAAAATAATTTTATTCTAATTCGTTGTTGTTTAAATTTAAACTTGAACATTATTATGGCACATGTTTTAATAATTAACTGGTTTTCTAACTTAATTTTAAAAGATTTTTAAATATTTAATTATTATTAAATACGATAAAACAAAAATTTATTTATGATGAAACTTCACAGTGTTAAGTTAGTTTAAGAAAAAATTCCAGGTACTACTTAGTTCTCCTGGGTCTAATTTGTTGATAGGTTTAATCGGTTGTTTTCTCTTATTTTGATAAAACAAAAATTTATTTATGATGAAACTTCAGTGTTAAGTTAGTTTAAGAAAAAATTCCAGGCACTACTTAGTTCTCCTGGGTCTAATCGGTTGTTTTCTCTTATTAAATGTTTTAATAATTATGTTCAAGTTTAAATTTAAACAACAATGTATTAGAATAAAATTATTTTTGAAGATGAAGATAAAGCTGAAGAGGGAATACAAGAATTCTGAAAGCGCTACTTTGAATTTTGTTAAAGCAATTTGTCTATGTGAGTATAATAATTCCTGCTTGTTGGCTAGTTATAATTAAATAAGTTAAAGTAAGCAGTGAATGAACATTTAGAAAGTTAAAATATGACTTTGAATTACCTAAGCCATAAGTATGTTTCCCTTGTGTATGAGCTGCTCTTAATTCAGCAACTAATTCTGCACTGTCATAACCTGCATTGTCAGCAATAATAGTTGGAATCTATGGAAAAAACAAAGTTTTGATACAATCCAAACTTATTAAAAGATATTAAAATAATACTAAATTTTACTTGATGCAAAGCTCTAGCAAAAGATTCCATAGCTATGGCCTCTTTTCCAGCTGTTTTTTCTGCAAGATGCATAATAGCATTAGCCATAAGCATCTCTGAACTTCCTCCTCCATAAACAATACGAGTTTCTTTCACAGTTTGCGATAGAACACACAATGCATCATGAAGAGATCTCTCTGCCTCATCTAATATTTGTTGAGTGGCCCCACGTAAGACAATAGTGCATGCTTCTCCCAGAGGTACACCAGAAAATTTTAATAATTTATCTTCTCCAATCATAATTTCTTCAATACATTTACAATGGCCTAATTTTACTTTATCTGGATTACCAAATGTTGAAACAATTTCACCACCTAAAATATAAATGCACGATTTAAATTTATAAAGCATTTGTTAGCACATTTACTTTGCCAATTACCTGTTACTAATGCTAATCTTTCAATTCCATCAAAATCAGCATGTTCTATTGCCATAACTCCAGCATCGGAAAACAACTGTTCCGGATAATTATATATTAACTGCCGATTAATAAACACGCTTATATTGTGCTTCAGAATCAAATCAACCTGAAAAACCCCAAATCAGTATTGCATGGTATTATAAATAATAAAATTCATCTTGTTAAATGAAATGTTACCTTATCTTTCATTTTTTCTTTTTCTGCAACTTCTAATTCTGCAACTTTTGCAACAGAATCTACTCTAACTCTTGATCCAAATATTTTAATTTTATCAGTATCCATAGGTGTATTAGCAATTAGTATACGTGCATTCTCAACTCGTTTTGGTTGATTAACCCCAACTTTTTTATCAAGCAAGAATCCTATATTGAATATTCTTAATTTAGCAATTTTAGAAATGATTTATAAATTATGTGAGTTAATCAACAACATACCTTCATCTAGAAAAGAATCAGTCAAACTTCCACCTAATTTTTTAATAATTTGAATAGCTTGAAGGTTTCCTGATCCTTTTAATCTTATTACAGCATCTACAGATAACTGAGCAAAAAAATCTTTGTGTTGTGACAATATTTTTGAACTGAGAGTTGTACGAGCAATGTTCATCAAATCTTCTCTAAACTTTTCAGGATTTGAACTAATAAACAGAATTTAAATATAAAATAATATTCCCAAATTCAAATATATCAAATGAAAGAAAATTATTAGACAAACCTGTTATCTTGAGCTGTACTAGTCAGAACTTCTCGGGCTTTATTAACTGATTTTCTCCAACCGGCAATAATAGTTTGAGGATGGAGTTTCATTGCAATTAATTTTTCTGCTTCTTTCAATAATTCAGCAGCAAGAACAGCAACAGAGGTAGTACCATCTCCCACTTCATCATCCTGAACTTTAGATATATCTGTTAAAATGAACAATGTATCTCATTCAAAATATTCTATTTATTGATTAAATTTTCAAATATTAATGAATATGCAAGATAAATATCATGTTAAAACTATTGTATAATTCAAAATTCTCAAATTATGTGATATACAGTATATTAATAATCTACATGCCAATGGTTAAGTAACAACAATATACACCTAGCCCTCGATTTGCACGGCACTCAATTTACACGGTTTTTAAATGAAAACAAAAAATTTTTTTTTTGGGTTTTATTTTTGAGTGTTTTGTATTATGTCATTTATAAATTAAAAAAGTATCATATTGTCACGTTTTGTGGGTTTACGAGTTTTGTAGAGATTAATATCATATTGTCACGTTTTGTGGGTTTACGAGTTTGTAGAGATTAATATGTTTTGTGGGTTTACGAGTTTGTAGAGATTAATAAAGAGTGAATACAGATATATTTTGTATAGTCCAATTTATTCATACAAAACAAAATAATCTTGTTTATAATTAAATTCAATACAAAATCCGATAATTATCTCATACAACACTATCTATTTTCACAATTTATTGCTCACTATTAACTTTTACTGTCCAAGTCTCGCTTGCCTTTAATTCAGAATAACTCACAGTTCTTCTTAGTCCACTTTCACTGTGTCTTTATTTCAGAATAACTCACAGTTCTTCTTAGTCCACTTTCGCTGCTTTCACAATTACTCACTATTAAGTTTTACTGTCCAAGTCTTGCAGTTCAACTAAACTCAACTACTCATTATTAACTTTTACTGTACAAGTCTCGCAGTTCAACTAAACTCAACTCATGCCTATTTATGCTTTTGTCATCTTTATTTGTACGGAATATTGTTAATTTATTTTTTGTACCGTATTTGATGTTAATTAATGATTATGTTTTCATTTTCAAAAATAAATTGAAAAAGTATAAGTATTAAATTGTCTCTAAAAATTAATGAACCAATCCCCTTTTTTTCCTTTAATCCTTATCTCATTTTACGCGGTTATAAAGAACATATTCTCGACTTTTCATTATCTTCTTTAGATCGATTTACACGGTTTGCAGTTTAATTGAACATATCCTTCTATTTTGTATGAATTCTACGTTTCGTTTTACACGGTTTCGATTTGCACAATTTTTCCAGGAGCATATCTACCGTGTAAATTGAGGGCTGAGTGTATAATTTGTAAAATTTTTATCATTTAAAACAGAAATTAATGAAGACCATTATGAACAGAATTGCAGAGTTGGAGTCAGGGAATATGAAGTTTTTTAAAAGATGGATTGTAAGGAAGTTAACTCTGACCTGTCCTATTTTATTTTATTATGAACTTTTATTATTTATCGTTATTTTCATTATTATCTAACATATTATATTTTAGTTTTTTACAGTTGACTTACTTCCACTTTCCCCGTCTTAGTAGCTAGCTATCACGTGTTATGGAATCGGAAACCATCCTCCAGAAGAGCTGTCCTGGGTAATGACGTCATCATCTAATCTAAATACATTTACCACTGATCCGATATGAGAAAATAAGAATGATTCCGTACTGATGTTTTGTTCGATATATAAATGAATTGTAAAGAGAATGATATGAATGAATAATTTAAGTTAATAAATGTAAATTTGTTACATGTATTTATGTAAATGAAGCAACACAGGACTGTATGTCACTCGGATTAAAAGCCAATGCAACCAACAACTCACCGTGGTGTTATATCAACGTAAGGTTGGCTAAGTGACATTCGAATTCTTGTAAAGGTCTGCAATTGTGCAATTGTTTGAAGTTTGTATTGGTGGTGGAGATAGTAGAATTTAAGTAGTATTTAAGGTTTATTTCTTGTGAATAATTGGATTTTTGATATTTGAGTTGGATTAAACAAGTTTTGTATTGATTTATTGATTACTGAAACAATAATAAAGCAACAAAGCATTTATTAACACTTTTTCTAAGTGTTTTGAGTCTAATAAATTTATATTTTTTGTTATTTAACTTGTTTGAGAATTTATCTGTGTTTTGAGTCTAATAAATTTATATTTTTTGTTATTTGACTTGTTTGAGAATTTATTCGTGTAGGTTCTAACATCGTCTTGTTGTTTTCAATCTAATACCTGCTACAGACACAAAAACAAAGTATTTTACATTAAGCATTAAAGGACTTTAACATAAAAGTAGTTTAAGGTTGATTTCAGACAGGTTTTTAGAATTTTCGTTAGTAATCGCCATCTAGTGGGAAATTTTATAAACATATGATTGTAAACAACGTG
>AYEL01078990.1:0-17538 GCA_000484575.1 Olivierus martensii
TAATGCATCTTTTATTAAAAATATAAAACCTTTATAAAATAACAATCACTAACATTTAATCATAAGTTTAATGATTAATTTATGATGCTTTATTAATCACTATGTTACTAAGAGGCCATATTAAATTAAATTATTAGAGACTTATTAGTGCAATATAATTCCATTTTTAACACTCCTGAAACTGTTCTTTTATTGAACTTTTATTTATATTTATAAAAATGCAGTTCTAATTTTAATAAACTTCATTAAAGTTTATAAGAATGATCAATGTATTACCAGCTGTTTTTATTTTCATTGCAAATATTCTGTATTTCTTCTTTTCTGTGTTTTATTCTTTGTCTATTTTTACGAGCAGAATCCTGAACATTCTTCAAATATAGTAAATTCTCAGTTGGAATAGCATCTGGTTTTAACATCCGACTGCGATTTGAAAAATCTTTTAAAATCTGACTTTTCATTGTGAAAGCTGAAGGTGCAAAATGAATTGAACAAATTCGAGCTGAAAAAAATATTCAAACATCATTATTCTAAGCAATATGAAAATTAAATAATTGTTAAAATTGTATATAAGATTGTAAATATCACCATGATAATACTATTATAGTACAACGTTAACTGTATAAAATCTTTGTCACAATGGTAATAAAAAAACATGAATATACTGTAGCATGTTAGTAGTACTGTATATTTGTTTATTTCTTTCAAAACATTTCAGAAATTTTTATGAAATACAAAAATTAGTAAATTTAAAATTAAATTTATTAATAACATTATTAAATTTACTATAATTTATATTAAAACTTAACCTGTTTTAATATTAATTTTATCTTTTCTTTTGCATATTCTAATCCATTCTTTGGCAATTGATGTCTCTTTAGGGAACCTAAAGTAGCTGATATCACTTCCTTTTGTATCGCGTGGGTTATTTTTGCAACCAAAAATTGCACAAATCACCATTTTTTTTAATTAATTTTCAATTAATTTAGATTCTAACTCGTTTATATGTCAGAATTCACACAATCAGTGTATCATCAGTGTAGTCACTGTGTACCAGATGACGTCATGCGCACAACGGCTTTATTTAGGACGACGGATGAGCACACCATTTTATTTACACCATGCTTATATCTATATATCTTGCGTGAAATAAAGAAATACACCCATATAGTCCCATCAGTATGATGGTTTTTGTGTTATATACAAAATTGGTTTCTAAAATACGAAAATTTCCAAACTTTAACACGCTATCACTGGATCACTAACTTGTAAGTGCTAGAATTGGCAACATTGATTAGAAATACACCGATATAGTCCCATCAGTATGATGGTTTTTGTGTTAAATACAAAATTGGTTTCTAAAATACGAAAATTTCCAAATTTTAACACGCTATCACTGGATCACTAACTTGTAAGTGCTAGAATTGGCAATACTGATTAAATTGGTTGGTTATCATCATATCACGTGTATACACGTGTCTGGACGAAGTTACTGTGGCTATTAGTTTTTGAGGTACCATTTTTGGATGCTATATTCTAATTCTAGAAATTAATCTAATCATTATCAAATCTTACAAATTTCATACACATGATTATAGTGACTATTATAGTGAATTAATTTACTGATGTATAAGCATTTTCATTTGATTCAGTTATAAACTGTTGTTTAAAATGACTATTCGAATTAATTTACTGATGTATAAGCATTTTCATTTGATTCAGTTATAAACTGTCTTGTTTAATACGTTGATAAAATTTTTAAAAATGAAAACCAGAAGTCAAACATATCCTAGCCCTAATGATATTGTCGAAAAGAAGAGAAAAGGAAAAGAAACCGTAAAAGATGTTAAATATATTGCTAAAACTAAAAATCGTAGGAAATCAAATATAACTCCGATAGAATTAAGTGATGTGAAACAAAATACTAAAAATAGCAAAAAAAATCAGAAAAGTATAATCCAATCAACCAAAAATAAAGTAGAAAAAGTAAATAAACGGAAAATTAACAGAAGTAAGTGATGTGAAACAAAATACGGTCCAAAATACTAAAAATAGCAAAAAAAATCGGAAAAGTATAATCCAATCAACCAAAAATAAAGTAGAAAAAGTAAATAAACGGAAAATTAAAAAACAGATAACAGATGAAGAAAATGATAGTTATCAATCTGAGAAAGATATCACGAGGAAGAATCAATATTCCCCAAAAATATTGAGAAGGCTCTTGGAAGAAGATTCATATAAAATTAGAGGAAAGCAACAAAAAATTGACGATTGTTCAAAGATAACTGATGATAGGTTTTGTAATTCGAGTAATTCAACAACTTTGAAATCTTCTCTTAAAAGAAATGATGATGATGATAATAATACAGAAAATATAGGGTGTATGAAAGATGAAAGCAATAACAGTAATAAAACTACTAGACAAAATGAACAGTCTAAAGAGGTAAATGATAATTTAAAACAGAATTGTGCAGTAAGTGTCAAAGATAATGAAAAATCTGAAAAAGATACAGAAGATAAAACTCTAATCAATAAATCAGAAAATGTTGAGCTAATGAAGTTAGAAAATGAAACAAGTCTTGGAAATAGAAAAATAAATATTCATGGTATTATAATTGAAGAAATTAATAAATTTGAAACAGATGAAGAGAAAAGTTTTATGAAAGATGATAATTCTAGTTTAGATGATAAAAAATCAGAAAAAGGAAATACATTAGATGCTGATTATGTTGATAATGTTAAACCAGAACAAGTTATTGATAAGGCATTTTCATTTCCATCTTCAGAAAATATGCATATTGAAGAACTAAAAAAGCAATGTAATACCAATGAAATAAATAATGAGAACAGTTCTGAGAATGAAAACAATAATCAAAAAGATACTAATTTTATGTCATTTAATGACAGGCAGAATAACTTCATTAATGAATCTGATAAAGAAATAGATAGTGATAGTGATTCTTCACCTGAAGAAGTGACTTTTCAAAACAGTCAAAATAAAGCATTAAGTTTTTTAAAAGATGCAGAAGATGAAGTTAGAAGAATTAAACTAAAGACAAAAGAATCCAGAAGAAAATATCATGAAAGAAATTTTATACAGAAGGAAGAAAAGGTAAGTATTAATTATTTTCTTTAATAGTAATAATAATTTTTAAAAGAAATTTTATATAAAATTTTTCATAATAAATTCTGATTGAATAATTTATATCAAAAAATTATTTAATCGATGATAAATCAAATAAAAAGCAAAAGATCAGGGCTTACAATATTGAGATTCTGGAATCTCAGACATTTTTTCCAATAATTAAATACCAGTACTGATACAAAAATACTGGATTTTTCTAGTATCAATCTAAAAATAATTGTTATTATTTATTCATATAAAGGTTAAAATCATTGACAATATTTTCAAATACCAGTAGGGGCCTATTGATACAAAAATACTGGATTTTTCTAGTATCAATTTAAAATTAATCTAAAAATAATTGTTATTATTTATTCATATAAAGGTTAAAATCATTGACAATATTTTGGATAATAGGAAGAGCTTTAAATAACAAGTAGACATTATTATTGGAAACTATATCAAAACAGTAGATCTTAATGTAACTTAAGAAATATAGACAATAATATATGCAGAATTTCAATTAATGTAATGATCTTGATATCATCTATATAATTTAAAAAATACCAATTGTATATGTGTATATGTATGTTCATTTAAAATCTAAAATTTTTTAGAATTATGATACAGAATATTGTTTAGTATCATCATGGGCCTGTCTTTACATTATTTTGATATCATCTATATAATTTAAAAAATACCAATTTATATGTGTATATGTATGTTCATTTAAAATCTAAAAGGTTTTTAGAATTATGATACAGAATATTGTTTAGTATCATCATGGGCCTGTCTTTACATTAATTTTTTTTTTATCTGGCCATTTTATAAGGCTTATTTTTTATTTTATAACATTAAATATCATTAGATGGCACTAAGCATTAAATAAGGTGACCAACTTTTTTACAATGAAAAGGAGGACACAAATTAATTAAACAAAAAAATATCATAAATAAAAGAAACATTTTATTCATTGCAACAATAATACACTATAATATGATAAATGCACAATAAATACAGTTATAGCATTTTATATTGTAATTATGCTGACATGCCTATTAATTATTATTTAAATGAGTACTTTTCCACTGAATAAATATTTTTTGTCAACATATCATCTCTTAACATATTGGAAATATCTGAACAAAATGTCCTTCATATTGAATTTAATGTGTATCATCTTTTTACAATACAGTATATTGGAAATATCTGAACAAGAAATGTCCTTCATATTGAATTTAACGGCAAGTGACATATCATCTCTTAACATATTGGAAATATCTGAACAAAATGTCCTTCATATTGAATTTAATGGCAAATGCTGCAGCTAGAGTATCAACATTCAGTCTCGATTTCTCACTTGTCCAAAAATCATTAGCAATTAAAAAAAACTCTTTCAACTACTGCATTAGTTCTAGGGAAGCACAATCTAAATTGAACAAGAATAAATAAATTTTCACATGGAATATGTTTATTTTTGAAATTGCTGAATATTTCCACCCATCTTTTATTAATTTCAACATGTTCATTTTCTCATTGTATTAATTTTTCAGAATTTAATTATATATTCAGTCTTCTAATTTCTTCAAAGAGACAATAGTCATCTACTTTAATGTCTGGCATATTTTTAGATAGAAACTCAACACAAGGAAAAGGAGGACATGTAGGAGGACACTTTTCGAGAGAGGATAGAACTTAAAAAAGAAGGACTGTCCTCCCTAAAGGAGGACGGTTGGTCACCTTACATTAAAGTAAAAGACAAAAGATGTCTTGTCTGCATTACTTCTATAGAATATTGTTCAACTTTAATTTGTGCATGTCTTTATATCATACTGTTTTTCATCAGGCCTTTTATTTAAGATAATTTTATGTTGATTTTATAAATAAGTTAAATCTATTCAATATGCATCATTATGATTATGATGGACTATATCAAAACAAAAATTATGAATAAGAGATCATCTATAAACTTTGTTGTATTATTTCAAACAATTTTCTGATCTCCCTCTTCTATGTCATTTTTTGTCACATTAAGCATGCCCTCCTTGACATGGCAAATTTATAGATCAATGATTCTTAAGCTTTTTGATGTCACGGAACACTGTTGCTTGTAAAGAAAATTTGCAGAATATATCACTAAGACCATAAAACAAACAACAAAAATAGGCATGAATAAGTATTTTACTAAAAATTATAATTAATTTAAACAAGATTAAAAAAAAATAATTAAAAAAACATATTCTTAAAAACTGTAAGTAACTCTTTTAGAAAAATGGAACATTTTTAAATCATTGTTTGTAAAGAAAATTTGCAGAAAACTATATCACTAAGACCATAAAACAAACAACAAAAATAGGTATGAATATGTATTTTACTAAAAATTATAATTAATTTAAACAAGAGTAAAAAAAAAATAATTAAAAAAACATATTCTTAAAAACTGTGAGTAACTCTTTTAGAAAAATGGAACATTTTTAAATCAAGTTTAATGCGTGCCTAAGCTAATTGTATTTTGCAGATTTAAGCCATGTCAGATCTGATATGTGATAAAGCTACCCTTGTTTCTTCTTCAATATTTCTAAGTCTTTTGCATTTTTTAGTTTTTATATTCATTAACGTTGAAAAGCCGAGCTCACACAAATATGAAGTTGAAAACTGTAGCAAAATCTTAAATGCTTTTGTGGGTAAGCCTGCTTAATAGTTTGTTCGAAAATGCAAGTTGAATCTTATCTACATTATAAAGTGCGTGCTGTGCAGTTCGCTAAAATATTCAAGTAGGCATCACTTTCATAATTTTGCAGTACACTTGTAACATGTTCATGAAATACCGCTTAAGAATCACTGTTATAGATCATCTCCCCTTCTACTTAAAATTTATTTTTCTGATTTTACATAAAAATAAAAAAATACATAAAATAATAGAAAAATAGAATAGAGAAATTATATTGGTATTTTATTATGTATATTTTTTAATTTCTAAATAAACCTTCAAACAATTTGATGTAAATGTCTTAAAACCAGATACAATACTGTATATGTCACCCATGGCACGCTTTTCAAAGAGTGCCTGCCAAAATTGACTAAACTTCTGTATAAAGTACTGTACCTCTTCATGTGCCAATCATAATGTTAATTTAATTAGAAACAATATATCAGTTCCAAGTTTTACATGCCCAAAAATTTTTCCATCATACCACTTTGGGCATCCATGCCATAGGTTGGCCATCCCTAATATATGTCTTACATTTTATACATGGCTGGGGAGCTGGAGTCAGAGCCCGGAGCCAGGAAGTTTTGGAGGAGCCGGAGTTGGAGCCAGAACTAAGCTGATCATATTCAGTGGAGCCGGAGCCATTAAAATTTCTGCTGGCTCCAGCTTCTAACCATCTACCATATATACTCGAATATAAGCCGACATCCCGAGTTTAGAGTTTGAAAATCGGTAAAAATGCACAACCCGTGTATAACCTACCCAACTTTAACACTTAAAATTCGATAAAAATTTGAAATCAATAAATTATGTGATTTTTAGTTTGACATCCCGAGTTTAGAGTTTGAAAATCGGTAAAAATGCACAACCCGTGTATAACCTACCCAACTTTAACACTTAAAATTCGATAAAAATTTGAAATCAATATTACTGATATAGGGTCATTCCATATCAAATCACCAGATTTTAAGAATTGTTCCAGGTCGACCACTTTCAATTTTGTTTAAATTTTTACTGAATGTTTCTGGAGGTCTCAAAAGAGGTCCTGCAAAATTTTAGTTACTGATATAGGGTCATTCCATGTCAAATCACCAGATTTTAAGAATTGTTCCAGGTCGACCACATTCAATTTTGTTTAAAATTTTATTGAATGTTTCTGGAGGTCTCAAAAGGGGGTCTGCAAAATTTTAGCTTCTTAGAACATATATTCATAACACTAGGGGTCCTCGAATGAAAGATGATTTTGCAACACTGAAAAATTTGCTAAGTTTTCACCAAGTTTGATGCTTTATTATTCTGCAATGAATATCATTTGCATTTTTGAATTTGGTATTGGTAACTTTTGGCACAGAATTCAAAAATGACAATACCAAAGGCTAGAGTGCAGTATATTTTCTGGAACATATATTCATAACACTAGGGGTCCTCGAAAGAAAGATGATTTTGCAATACGGAAAAATTTGCTAAGTTTTCACCAAGTTTGATGCTTTATTATTCTGCAATGAATATCATTTGCATTTTTGAATTTGGTATTGGTAACTTTTGGCACAGAATTCAAAAATGACAATACCAAAGGCTAGAGTGCAGTATATTTTCTGGAATTTTACCCCGAACTTGCTAATAAATTTTGTTGTGACAATTTTAAGCCCAATTTCGATAACTATTTGCTAAATTGCAATCAAGCAAGCATTACTGTTATGGCTTTGTTGATTGACAGCCAGAAATTTCATTAATTATCTTTTGTTTAATGTGACATTATATGTTGGTTGTTTTTAATATTTTACTATGTGTAACAGTACTTTGTATTATTTTGCATATATATTTACATGGCTTTGTTTTACAGATTCTTGAATATATAAATTTACACAGTAATAATAAGAGTTGTTAATAAAGTTTAATTATAGAAGTTGAAGTAACTGATTTTTTCCCAGTACAATTGGAAGTGCTGATAATTCTGCCTGCCACAACAATGAAACTATACTGCTTTCTCAAGTAATACATCATTAAAAATCAAACGATAGCACTAACTAGCAGTCCAAGAACTATTTATTTACTAAAAACCTCTTTCAAGAGAAACGTTTTCGGCTATACTAAAGCCATTTTCAACTCTTGCACTTTTTTACATTCTTTTGAATTAAATATGTTCTATAACGTCCGAGGTTGGATTCCATTCAAATTCTTTTCTAGAACTGTTTTAAAATTTATAATTTATAAAATGTTCATTTCTTAACAGTTTTAGAAACACGTGTTCCGGTTTCCTGGGGTAATTTGATGCCGTTCTTAAATTCCCTTGACTGATGTCCCGTTTATGTTCCTGTATCCTGGAACTGCACTGTCCAGACGGGCGTATGAGTATAATGTTGACATCAAATGGGATCAAGCTAAGTTATTTAGTACGATCACAGACCCAGGTGAGCTCTATACTGCAGAGAAGCTACACGTATACAAAAGATATATATTAACCTTTAGGTCATCAGCATAAGCTATAATAACAGATTGAGTTAAAGATAAGATAGGGTCAATATACACATTGAACAGAATCGCACTTAAAGAAGAACCTTGAAGAACTCTTTCTTAAGAGAAAATAGACTAGAAGAAAAATCATCAAATTTAATTAGAGCTTTTCTATTTGTAAGATGATAATAAATCCAGTTGCTAATAGTATTATCAACGTTATAAAATCCACAATAAGTCGCTGAAGTAAAATTTCATGGTTAATCAAGTCGAATGCAGATGTTAAATCTAAATAAACAACAAATGTAGATTTCATGTTTTCCAAATTTTCTAGAAGTATATTTTTAAAGTCAAAAAGATTAGTGATACAAGAATGTCTAGGTAAAGAATAATGTTGATTGGACGATAATTTATTTTTAAGATCAAAAAGAACAATTTGAAGTAACATTATCTCAAAAATTTTTAAAAAAGCGTTGGATATAGCAATCGGTCTATAAGAAGCAGGGTCGGTAGGAATCTTATTTGGTTTACGTATTGGTTTTAAAAAAGTTACCATCCATTGAGTCGGAAAACGTATTATAGAAATACAAAGGTTACAAACAAAAGTTAGCACAGATTGTATTTCAGTAGGAAGTTTTTTGTAAAATAAAACCGGAATTGCATCTGGACAAGCTTGAGTATTTTTTATTTGTAGAGGATGCAAAATCATTTTCAGTAAAATATTTATAAAAATGGAAACTTAAACTATTATTTACAATTTTGTTATCATTTTTAATTTGATGAAATTTTTGAGTAATCTCCTTTATAATTAACTGTTTTAGATTTTTAGATAAAGTATTAGTTTTACATTTTAGTTTCTTTCTTGAAAAACTAGGTAGTGTATACCAAAATAATTTATTAGAAGTAATAGTTCTCTTATCTAATTTCGCAATATAGTCTCTTTTAGCATTTTTCAATTGATAAATCGTATCAAACTAATATTTTTTAAAATTAATAAAATCCATAATAAGCCCAAATCTTTTCCATTTTTTGTAAAATTTTTCACGCATTTTTTTAATATTATTGATATTTTTGGAAATCCACGGATGTAAATAGAAATTATCTAGGCGTAAGTATTTAGTAGGAACATATAATTCAATAGCATAATAAAATACCGCATAAATAAAATCAAATTTTTGTTGAATAGAATTATTTGATGAATATATATATGACCAGTCTTGAGCAATCAAAAATGCCATTAAATTACTCCAGTCAGCATATTTCCAATTAAAACTGATCTTAAAATCATCAGACAGAGTAGAAGGGTTACTATTCTCATTAGCATTAAAAGTAAAATATATAGGTAGATGATCCGAAGGAAATTTGAATAATGTTTTGAGAGTTATAGAACTTTGAAGAACTGAAGAACAATATCTGTTAATTCATATATTGTCTAAATTTCGATGAAACAATAAATCTAGGAAATTCAAGTTTCAGGTAGGAAAAGAAACCTCTTGTTTAAACCAGAAAAAATCGACAATTAAATTAGGAATAAAGTTTCAAACTTGTTTAAATTAGAGCGAATAATCAATTGATTAAAACCATCTAGTAAAATTAGGGAATAATTAGGATGTATTGAAATAAAATTATTTAATACATTATGAAGGTTATTTATAATATTTAAATCATTGTGAAGCATTAATGATGGAGGAAAATAAATTAGGCAAAAACCTAACTTCGGTGTGTCAGATTTAATAATTAAAAAATTATCATAATAAGAGTCGAAAAATTTAAAAGTCTTGGACCTGGTGATTATTAATACTCCACCACTTTTTGTATAAGGACGATTGAAAAGAAAATAGTACAATCCAAATCAATAATATCATTAATTTCCAAATCAATAATATCATCATCATATAACCACGTTTCAACAAAAAACATATTGTCAAACCTGAGTTCCAATAAAATATCTAAATAATTTAATTTATTCCTAATAGAATGTACATTTTGATAGAAAGAATCAATAGCATTAGTTGAATTAGTTAATTGCTAGAAGGTAACATTTCTAGCAGAGTTATAATATACAGTTTTAGGGTTTGACGATAGATTGTTAATATTATTCTTTTTATTTAAATTACTAGAAAATTTTTTCACAAGAATTCCATTTGGCCATATTTGACTAGAAATGAAATTGTCGCTGAAGTTGCGATCAATCATACATATAAAAGATGAATATGTGTTATATCTAGGCCGTACTTTAGTTACATTAACATCAAAATTAAAATAAAATTTTATAAAATTTTTTAGTTGATCAATAGTTGTAGAAGGATGTAATCTTGTAATAAAAACTTTTTGATAAATTACATGTTGCATCATAGGAATTAACACAGGTTTAAAATTATGATTATTGTCAGAAGTTATGAAGTTACTTCGAACGTCATATTATTAATTTCAGTGGTAATACCTTCGCTTCCATTATTATCTTTTGAAGAAACAAAAGACTGAAGTTGAGGTATTTCAGAATTATTAACATTACTAATAAATTACATGTTGTATCATGGGAATTAACACAGGTTTAGAATTATGAATATTATTAGAAGTTATGAAGTTACTTCAATTATGTAACATCAAATTACTGATTTCAGTGGTAATACCTTCACTACCAGTATTATCTTTTGAAGAAACAAACGACTGAAGTTGAGGTATTTCAGAATTATTAACATTACTATGACTACTAGCAGGAACTGACATTATATAACGTCATATTATTAATTTCAGTGGTAATACCTTCGCTTCCAGTATTATCTTTTGAAGAAACAAAAGACTGAAGTTGAGGTATTTCAAGAATTATTTATTAACATTACTATGTCTACTATCAGGAACTGACAAAGAATTACTAGTACCGTAAAATGGGGTAATTTTGCATCGGCAGGGTTAACTTTGCACCAAGAAGGAAAATCAGGAACTGACAAAGAATTATTAGTACCGTAAAATGGGGTAATTTTGCATCGGCAGGGTTAACTTTGCACCAAGAAGGAAAAGTTTTTTGATACTCTCTGGCGTCTAGCAAATACATAATAACATTGTTGTTTGGAATTCTATAGGTAGATAGCAGTGCTGTCGACACGTTGTGAATGATGCAATCTGGTGATCTTTGTTTTAATTACATTAATAGCATAGTGAATTTGATTATATGCCATCTAGTGAATTTGTTTATCGTCATAAATCTACTATAATCGGTGAGTTTATTAACTATCTAAGTAATATTTATGTATGTAACTGTTACTTATTGTTCTATAAGCATGCAGAAATTTGATTTGTGTGTCTTAGCCACATGGCAGGAACTGACATAGAGTTACTAGTAGTGTAAGCAAATTTATTTGTTTTATAATTATCAAATTTCTGATTATTACAGTTAGTTAAAGCATATACAACAGTCTTAGTATTATTATTAATAGAACTACTAGAAGTACCACATGAAGCATTATCAAGATTAATATCATTACTGTGAAGCCCGCTAGCCCGCTGAGCCTGCAAGATAGGTATGAGCTGCTCTCGACAGGCGGATAGCCTTTCAGCGGCGTGTGGCATGAATAAGGATGAGTGGCGAGACATTAGATAAAGACGGACTCGGAGACTACGTTTGTGAGAACAAACATCTTCTTTTATTGAGAGAGAGTATTTTACAATACATAACCCGACAATTTGGGTTGGAGGACAATACCTTGAGTGGGCGGTTATCGCTTCGTCTGCCTTTAGTTCAATTGTTGAGAGTCTCTCCTTCTGGTCGATGCGGCTATTTGTCATTTCTGCGGGTGGATGACGATAGTCCGTGGCTGAGAAACGGTGAATGTAAAACTGCGTCCACTGAATAAGTCCTTGATGTCAACAAGTCGTTGTATCCAATTGCAGTTCAGTTGGAATGGATAGGTGGATCTCTTCTTGGTTTTTGGAGAATGACTTATCGGATGTACAGGAACAACTGAATATCTCGGCGATCTATCTCAATGTTCGAAGACCGACTAAGTTTTTACCGGAGACAACAAGGAGAGGAGACCGTCTTCCAATTCGGGCTGGAACCAACTAACTTCTTTGTCTCAGTTTTTCAGCCTCCTCCTCTTGACAAAAGTAAATAAACACGTTTCTCCCTTTTTACCCGGGAAGTCGCCATCACGACCTCTGTCACATATTTCATGGCAACCCTACCAAGTACCGGCACGATAACATAATCTCCGTACAGTCCGAGCTACCGTACGTTTATTATTCTTTCGGGCTCAGTGGAGAGCGGAATGTCTTGGACCTGGCTGGAGAAAAAACCCCTTCACCCGATGTTGACTATAAAGTTGTCAATCCCGTCATCTTACAATCGAGTGTGAAGTGATATTCTCCAGAGGGTCCGACTTCGGGTGGCGGAGAGCTGAGTACAGTGACCTGGACCCGGCCCGATGTCGACCATAAAGATGTCAACTCTCAAAAGTTACGATCAAGTGTGACATGACATCCTCCAGCAGGCCCTGTCTCCAGATCTCTACATTAGTTACAAGTTCAGATTGTGTTTCAGATATTTTTTCAGATATCTTATTAGATGTAGTTTCATTGGAATAATAAAGATAGTTTTTTTTCTGTGAATCATCAGAAAGAATTTACAACACTATTAATGGAAGTATATATATTAACTCAACTAGATTCTAACTGCTTAAACTTTAAACTTAACTAAACAAACTATACAAGCACTTATAGCAGTAAGATATACTTTTTATTAAACTTTTGCTACAAATGTTTTCAGTTTATTCACCATTTTCAAGTAGCATTCCAATTATAAAACTTCCAAATCAAAAAAGAACAGACATTAAAAAGAACAAAAAATTTAAAAATTAAAAAAGAACAAAAACAGACTTCTTAAAATACACATTATAGTTGTCATGGTAACTATATAGATGTTACTATTATTTAGCAGGAATTATGCAAACCATTTAATATTCAGGCATACAGTTTAATGTCGTCCATGTATAAAAGATGTGTGTGTGTAATGTGTTGTTTGGTTTTGTCTAATGTTGTAGCCACAATTCGATGTATTCAGTAATTTTACAGGACCTCTTTAAATATATCAGACTATATCCTGTGAAAGTTTGAGACAAATTGAGGATGGTCAACCTGGAGGCTTTAAATATATCAGACTATATCCTGTGAAAGTTTGAGACGAATTGAGGATGGTAAACCTGGAGGTCCTTGGTAAGTTGACATGGAATGACCCTATATTAATACCATTTGCCAAAATAAATATTTTATTGAAACTTTAAATATATACATATAAAATAAATTAATAATAATACAGACAGCAATATATCAATTTAAAAAGTAAAATTTTACTTATAAATACAGATAACAATATATCAATTTAAAAGGTAAATGATGACATAATAGCAAGGTAAATGATGTTTCATGGTAGCGGTCATAACAAAAAACTTTTATAGTGATGGAGCTGGAGCTAAAGCCTCAGTTTTAAAACAATGACTCTGGAGTCTGAAGTTTGAGCCACAGTATATGTTATATTTCAAGCCAGCTCCCCAGCCCTGTCCCTAGCATAGTGCATTAGTTTATGAATGCATTTCCTGTTCACATCAATTCAATCAGGAAAAATTCAACTAGAAGTATAATTTTAACATATTTTATTTTTGTACTTAAGCATTTACCAAATTACCAGATTCATTATTTTATTAATTAATAATAAGATCAATGCAATAATACACTTAAACTTGTTCGTAATACTTATAAATCATTCTGTTGAGCTGGAACTGAAAAATTTTAACAATAAAGTGCTGTTAATAAGTACCTACATGGATTTGACAATATTAATTTGACATATGTTTTCAACATACATTTCAAATAATATAAATAATAAATAAGATTTTTGCATTCAAATTTTAAAAAATAAAAAGGTGTGGATTTGACAATATTAATTTGACATATGTTTTCAACATGCATTTCAAATAATATAAATAATAAATAAGATTTTTGCATTCAAATTTTAAAAAATAAAAAGCTTTCACTTTAAAATGGAATAGATTTACACCATATTTAATATTTATTTTATTATATTGTTATTTTTACATTATTTTAATATATGACAGTTTACACCAGTGTATATATCTGTTTTTGACAATCTGGAAAGGTTCTTTGTTTTTTTTCTACATTTTGCATTTAATTTTGGCCCAGAACAGCTCCCTTAGTACTCTATTTGAGTGGAAAGGGGGCAATCAAAATTTAGCCACCAAGCTTATCATACAAAAGACAAAAAGACAAGACAATCTGTTATAAATATATCTTGTTTCCCATTAGTTTAAATGTGGCACTTTACATATTGTTGCTTTTATCTTTTTTTAGGATTATAAATTAATCGTATAACAATAAATCAGCCTTATTCGAAGTGGAAAAAATTATAATTTATTACGGAAGTACTTTTGACTTCATTAAGTCATCATCAGCCACATATAAAATTTTATAATTAGAATACATCGTTTTTGGAATACAATGTTCAGAATATTATTGAAATAATATTTCAAACGATGTATTCTAATTATAAAATTTTATGTATGGCTGATGATAACTAATGAGTCGAAAGTACTTCCATTAAATTATATCTTTTTTCCACTTCGAATATGGCTGATTTATTGTTTACCATTAATACAAGTGGAAGTTTATTTATACATTATAAGTTAATCGTTGTTACTTGTTTCTATTTATTTTTTGTTAACTTTACGTCCGTTTAATTTTTACCATAACTTGATACAGTTTGACCCATGAGATCCTTGTGCCATTAACCCCGAACAAATCAACCCACCAATCAAATTTGGGAAGTTGAATTTTCAAGTGCAGATTTTGGTAACCCTGCATCTTTGAGAGTTATTTAACTTAAAATGTTTTTGACCATTATGTGATATGATTAATAAATTAACACATTTCAGTTAAAGTTAAATCTGTATTTTTTACTTGTTTGGCTAGATCTGATTCTTATTGAATAATTTTATCAGAATCCATATTACAAATCATCAACTTACAATGCTATCAACTTGTGATCCATGTGCAATCAGTCAGCCAATTGTCAATGTTATTCACATGCACATGAGTCTTACATAAAGTTACTTCTTCTTATGGGGTAATGTGGAGGTTTTAGCTGATGCTTTTTACTCCAATTGCAATAGTTACTGCTTGGTTTTCATGAGAAGTGACAAGTTCCTGCTATATATCATTCCAGATGAACTGTGTGTTGCCTTGTATCCGCCTGTGGCAGGGACCAGTAGATTACGTCTAAGTCTGATAGAGGAGGAATGATGATGCCATAATTGTCAAGCAGTGGCAACTAGAAGATAACAGTGAGTTCAGCAATAATAGTAGGAGAATGATGCAAAGTCTGTTATCTTGGGAAATGACTGAATGCAAACAAAAGTCAGCAGATTTATTACTCTAACTGATATAATCTATTATTCATTCTGTAATCATTGGTTTTTGTATTATTTGTGTGAATAAAGATGAGATGTATTAGAAATTGTTAATTTATAGTAAATATTTTGTTACATTATACATTTTGTAAAAGTATTTTTGCGTCTTCCCATTTTAGAACAGAAAAGTTATTCAGTAGCATTTTGTAAACTTAAATAAATATATATTTTTAGAAAAAAATTTATCTGCAGGATTTATCTGCTTTTTATCTGCAGGATTTCATTGAAATTATGGTCATAAAAAAGTGCAGTCTGCTAATGATGAGTGAAAAATATTTATAATTGATTTTAAGGCAATTATTTTTACATATAATCAATGCCCATACCTGCAATATGAAATTTCAAACAACTCCATATCATTGCCCTGTTATTAGTGTGTTAATCAGAGACCTATATCACCATGATGTATCTTAAGGACCACTGTATCATATTTCATTCGGAAATCTTTTCCTGAAGTCAAAACAAAAAATGCATTCTGTTTTATTTGTAATTAGAAGGATGTATTTTATTACTTGGGTTGTTTGAGATCATTTGGTGATGTTTTCTAATGGGTCTGGCATGCAAACTAGGGCAATAAAACACAATCTCAAGAAGCATGAAATATAATCTTCAAATTTGAGGGTTTCTAAATTGCATATATGAAATTTTTTATAATGTTATATTTTCTGTAATGTTTTCTTGTTTTTATTGCATCATTTTCCATCTAAGAAAATATTTTTACTTTTTACAGATTTTTTTAAAAGACATAGCTACTTGTGATGTTTAATTGTGAGTTAACTAACTGTCTGTGCCAGTGCTGAGAAACTTTCTTACTATGCGGGCATGTATTCAGACTTTTTGAAGTGCATGTATTGATCTTTTTGAAGTGTTACGTATGTCTTGGGATGTAGATCTAGTGTTTTGAGGCTTTTGTGTAGGTGCTGAGAAACTTTCTTACTACGTTGCATGTATTGAAACTTTTTGAAGTGCATGTATTGATGCTTTTTGAAGTGTTACGTATGTCTTGGGATGTAGATCTAGTGTTTTGAGGCTTTTGGATAATCAGTGTTTCTCAAACTTTTTTAAAGCAGGGCACATTTGTATAGTAATTTAAACTCTGAGGCACATTTTAAATGTGAATTAAATAAAATTAGTCATAAAACCTCCATAGGAAAATGATCATCCAGTTTAAAATATCAAACGAAAAAGACTTGACTCAGACATGATAGCCATGTGCCTATCCATAGCTATTAAAAATGCAGATTTTTTTATATATATAAAAATCATAAATAATTTTCATTTGCTTGGGGCGCACCTGGCTACTTTTCAGAGCTCACCAGTGCTCCTGGGCACACTGTTTGAGAAACACTGGTATAGGGTGTGAGGGATTACTCCTGTTGAGGAAATAATGATGAGTATTGTGCATTCCCCAAAGACGCTTAATTTCTTGTGAAAGTTCTGTGTATTTGCTAATTTTTTGGATGAATGCATCTGGACGTTGTATGTGTCTGGTATTCAGATGTCTATAATGTAGGTAACTTTGTTTTGTTTGTCTATGAGAGTGATGTCTGAAAAACTACAAAAAATACATATTAATGTTTATTACCTGGTCTTGTATTGCTAATATAAACCTTTCTGTTTCAGTAAATAGATCCCCTCTGACTAACCAGCTGTTTGAAGCTTTAGTATCTCTGAAGTGTTTCTGAAGGTCATGTGGGTGTCTGCCATGGAGTTCCTTTCTACACCAGAATGTTTTCTTTTCTTGTATGTGTGCAGTGTTGTCTATTTGGCATGGA
>AYEL01078993.1:0-16605 GCA_000484575.1 Olivierus martensii
TAAGACTTGTTACTTACCAAAGATTTTCTACCTAGCCTTCTAGTATTGTAAAATCTTATCAGTGATAATTGTGCTGGCTTTTGTGTTGTCTTGTGTGGAAAATGTGGTGTAGTAGTAGTTCGGATGATGTTGGACGTCTAAACAGTTTGTGTTTTTCCTCTAACTCGAAGTAGTTTATGTTTTCCGAATGGACTTCCAATAATTTACATTTATATTCGTCTATTTAAGTCGAATTTCTAAAATCAAATTATTCGATATATCAAAGCTTAGTTTACGTTCCCAGAAATTTGTTTTTTCTATAACTTGAATTTAAATTTACGAATTTTTAAAACTGACGTTAATTGCCAAATTGCTCAGAACAGCTGTTTAGTGTTTCATAGAATTTTACCTAACATTTACAACGGCAATAAAGGGGTTGTCCGGCACACGTGCGTGCGATTCGAGTTATTGAGGTTCGACTGTAAAATTTTAATAATCTATTAAATTGATAATTCTCTTACCATTATAGCCTTTTTTAAATTTTGCCAAAATATATCAATCCTAAACTAGCTGTTTTGTTGTGTATTGTCTTCCAAGCGTCACATTTTTGGGTTTTACTCAATGTTTTTGAGAATGCTCCAAATAAATAGTCCTTATTTTCTTTAATTTCTTTCAAAAATAGCAACTTTGTTGGTCATTGTAACGGATTTTGACATTTTCAACCAAAGAGAGCTTACAGTACAAAAACAAATAAACTGAAAGAGAAAACTGAACTAGCCATGTGAGCGTCATGTGCAGTACTGCGCATGACACAAACACACTGGAAATTGAACTTTCGAATTACAAGTGTGAAGTTGAGGCAAGTTTGTAGTACTTGTAATTAACAAGTTCGATATTTTTCGTGAAACGCTAGTTCTTAACAACTTGTAGTTACAAGGGCTTGTAATTGACAAATTGTAAATTTGTAAACTTGTACTTTCGTGAAACAGGCCCCAGGGTGTCGTCGGTTTGGTACTTGTCTCTGTAAAGACGTGCCGCGTCTGCTGCATTCCCATTTGCCTGACCGTATGTGAAATGCATATCCGCCAACTCGGCATTGCTGTAACCTGCTGAGTCATGTAATCTCACTCAAACACAGTCCAGGCAACGAATCAGCCAGGTCTACTTCCTTCTATTTACATAAACAGGGCAACTCTTCCCCTTGCCATTTACATGGCAAGGGGAAGAGGTTTAGTTTCTTTATGTATCATCATCATCATCATCATTTCTCGGAAACAGTGCGTTGTTTGACCTATGTTCATAGGGAGTTTTTTGTTCCTTGCTATTGAATATGCATACCATTAAATTTACGACCACGACTTATTCGAACCCACTACCTTCAGATTACGAGCCACGTATTTATCGAGTGCGCCATCTGTGCACCTGGTGATCTGTTATCTATCCATCGCTTTTAAGCTGAATTATCAAAAGTTCGATTTTTCAAGTGTTAAAAAATACTATTAGAAGGCCATATTCGATGAAAAGCTCAGACACGTATTCACTCATTTTTGATGTATTTTCACCATATGCAAGTGGATCAAAATCGGTGGGGGGTCAGCTGTGTCCTCCCCTTGTTAGTTATAATTAATTGAATTGCATTCGTTCTAATCTGCGACTTTGCATTTATTTATCCCTAGAGCATATAAATTTAAAAATGGATTTTGCAGTCTATAACCAAAGATTACCAATAATGATAAGTCAATTTAATCACATTCTTATTGACCAATAAGCATTATTATTGTCAAATAAGGACAAGAAATATGTGTATACAAAATGAGTATGCAACTGATGCATAGATAAACTATTAAAGTTCAGAATACAAAGTTATTTTATGAGCACCATTGCTATATTCTTCTGTTATACAGCAGGCTTATATATGATGATGATAAAAATATTAATACTTTTCATTCTATTTCAGGAGCAATTTTTCTAGTGTATTCCTTTAACTTGCACTTTATTTGCATCTTTGAGTTATAAACTCTAGTTCTGTGATGTTAATTCATTAATTAATTAGGATTATCAGTCCTTTATTTAAAGTACAAATCTCCTCTATTTACAATGTAGTAATGTTTTATGACTCTGTTGTAAGTCAAAAGAATTGTAAAATGAAAATGACTATCAGTAAGAATAATTTGCATCAAATTATGAGTTATCTCCCTGAATATCCACATCTGTTTCTAATCTAAAGCAACTTACTGGATAAACACATAAGGTGTTTATACATAAAACATTTATAGTTAATATATAATAATAAAATGAAATACAGTGAAACTCAGTTAAAAGGAGTGTCATGAGACTGGTAAAATTGTTTGTTATAACTTATTCAGTGTATCAGAATGTAAAAATGTATAGAATTGAACTAAAATTACAGAGTAGTAAGATCATCTAGAATTGAAACTGGATACTCAAAAATGGTAAGAAACTGCTTTATTATGTGGCCGTTTAGTGGACTGTAAATTTTTTATAGAACAGAAAAAGTACTTCTAGCCAATATGCTGTGAAAATAGCTAAGTTTGGAATATAAAAATAAGGACAGTCATAAGATTGGATTATCATAAATCAAATGATTGTAACTTTGCAAGTAGTGTAGTGCCTGTACTGTTATATATAATTGGAAACACACATTCCCATGTAGCAAGTGCTGTCATTTATTCTCAGAATTTCAATATACCATATTACTTCAAATTTAAGCTGCAGTAGGATTTTAAAATTGGAAAAAATAAAAATGAATTTATAATAGATATTGAAAAATAAGAAACATTTTTATTTACTTAAATACTTATTATGTATATTAGTACCTATCTGATTTATTGAGAATCTTCTTTAGATATACTATCACTTTCATTTTTTTTTTTAAATAATGCCAGATATCTTCTCCCAAACATATTCTAATCAATCTTTCATCAATTCTGTTGTCATCCATGCATTCTTTTGTGCTCAAACCTTAGGAAAATTTTCCATGGGTTCAGTTTGTTTGTTTAAAATAATAAAAGGTGACAATTTGTTTCCATTGTGGCTATAAACAGCATTATAGTAATTTGTGATTCTTCTTATAATTAAAATATGGCCAGATATGACGTGATTCTACAAGCTCTATCAAACAGCAACTGGATTAAATCAGTAAAATACGAACGGGGGACCACCGAATAAACTGTTATCAATGGTCGTAGTACTATGCGCATGCGTAGAGCATAAAGCAAAACCTCGAACATTGGGGAATGGGAGATGGGAGAAATAAGATGTTAAAATATTCGCATTGAATTTAAGCTGCACCCAAATTTTTTGTCTTTAAAATTTGAATAAAAAGTGTGGCTTAAATTCAAAGTAATACGGTAATTTATATTTGAATCTTTAAATATTTTTGAGCACAAATTTGATGTCTAAAATCAGTTAAAAATAATCATTCTGCATTTTCTAATTTATCAAAACAATCAAAACATGCATAAACTGTTGATCAGAAATATCTAAGATCACTGCATTAATACAGTATATATTTGATTAGATACATTACTTTGATATTTACATATTATAATTTTTTAGAAATTATTTTTCTTTATTATAGAACATTCTGATGTTAGAGTTAATCAAGCACAGGAAGAATTAATCAGTATTCATGGGTTAGTTAATATAGCAAAATTATTTAAATATTGTAATAATTAAATATAATAATTGATTTAAAAATAATAGCTTTTCTTTTTTTTATAATAGAAATACAGAATTCAAAGTATGCAAATTGAATAATTTTGTTAAAAAGCCAATGACAATTGCTGAAAGTGCAAAAGAATGGAAACGTAATCTTCTGTTTGGGAAAAGAAATAAGAGAGAGTCAGGTAAAGAAGAACTTATATATTACACTTTTAAAAAATAAAAGCACTGATTGCAGTTAAGTCTATAAAATCAGTATAAATATTTATTAAAAAAACGTTTTTGATCTTCAGATAAGATCCTCACCAGTTTTCAGTTGTTGCAGGTTAGAATACAAAAATTTTAAATCTGAAATAAAATTTTTGTATTCTAACTTGCAAGAACTTTGTGGGCTATTTTTGTATGATGTGCACAAAATATTCTTTTGTACATCAATAACTAAAGATTGGTTACTGATACTGAACCATTGAATAAATTTACATTTAATTAGGAATAGTTAATATTTTGATCTTCCCTTGAGGAAGGTAAAATACAATAATTTAAACAATAAATAAATTTTTACAATAAATTTAATATTAGCCATTCTATTAAATATATTCCTGTTTGATCTTTTTTTTTAATTTATAGGCAGAAAGTCCAACATAAATTTAGCTATATATTAATCAAATTGCTTTTAAATATTAATATACTTTATCAAAAATTAATTAACAATTTTTTTTAATTTGTTTTTCTTTATAGTAAAAGAAATGATGGCAAAGAAAGTGAAGCAATCAGTATCTGGAAAGTTATTACCTATACACTGAAATGAGTGAAAAATTTACATATGTTTGAAAATATTGTTTTCACTAACCAAGAAATATATCAATTTGTAATATACTTTCTTGTAAAATATTTACTAGAAAGAAATCTTTTAGCATAAAACTTTGAAAGTGAAATAATTCAAAGTTGTTAATATATATTTTTAAAAAGTCTCATTAAATTTTGCAATTTTGTAAATTCAGAAGTTTAAATATTTTTATTAATTAAAGATGAAATTTTTATATTCAATTAAATCTGTTGTTATAATTGTTTATGATTATGATCTTTCAAATTTCTGTTTTTAAAGTAAACTGAATTTTTATTTATTTTATTAAAATTACAGTATTACTATTCTGGAATAGCAATATTAGAAATTTCCATTTATGACAGTTGCATTCAGTAGCCACTCTGACTTCTAGTACTTTTTCATTTATCTGTTTCATTTCAGTTCAAGAATCTTTCCAGAAATATCTATAAATGAGATCATATGTTATAAAGAAATTAACATTAAGGAAAAAAAAGGCATTTATGCAATGATCCTTAATTGCATATTCAGAAAAATATCTAAAATGATCCATACCTATTATATATAAAGAGCTGATAAAAGTAAAAAAATACTCAATTTCTACAACAGCATACCCAACAATAATTTCTACAGCATGTTTTCCAAGAAAATCATTTTCTCTCTCTTCATTCTCAACTAATTAAACTTCTAAAGAAACTAATTTATGACATTGAATTTAAATAAAACCAGTTATAAATTTGATTTTCATTATAGCTGTAACTGTTTTCATAAAAAATTTTTGCTATGTTTTTTCTCTAATATTAACTTTTAAATACAAATATTTATATTATATATTCAATTTTAACTTTTATCAAGTTTCTTATTACATAAAGTATTGATAGAAATGAGTTTTATTAACCCTTGGTGTAAAGAATAAACAGTGTTTATTCAATATTATTGCATTATATATTTTTTAAAATTTGTTGAATATTCAGAATTTTGGTAGTTAGAAATCTAACTTCAATTTTTAGTACAGTCAAACCCTAGTAAGACGCCCTCTGTTAAGCCGCCATCCTCGCTAATCGTCAAGAAATTTGGTGGAACGGATCTTCCCTATGCTAATGGAATAAGCAAACTCCGATGAGACCTTAGTACAGTCAAACCCCAGTAAGACGCCCCCCGTAAGCCGCCACCCTCGCTAATCGTCAAGAAATTTGGTGGAACGGATCTTCCTTATGTTAATGGAATAAGCAAACTCCGATGAGACGCCATCCGCCAATAGAAATGTCTAAACAAATATTCCATTTGGTATTGTATTTGTCCTCGTTAATCCGCCAGGGATGACTTACATCCTGAAATTCGTCAGTATTCTATATATAGCATTAAAAGCTCTCTGGATTCATTTGTAACTATCGGGTGGGAGAGATGGAATTAACAGTTAATCCTGTCCTTTAAGCCTGGTTCACATCTAGGTTGTAGAAAATTTAAGATCGTAAGACTAGATCATTTCCATCGTTTATTGGGAAACGAGCAAATAAGGATACTGTACAATAAACTGTGCACATTGTGTTTTAGAGAGAACTCAAAAGTAGAGGATAGACATATTTTCTATATAGTACTATATATATAGGTATATATACTATACTGTAAAGTATACAGTTTTTTAGAAATATTAAGTTTGGATGCTAAATATAAGATGACTTACATCCTGAAATTCGTCAGTATTCTATATATAGCATTAAAAGCTCTCTGGATTCATTTGTAACTATCGGGTGGGAGAGATGGAATTAACAGTTAATCCTGTCCTTTAAGCCTGGTTCACATCTAGGTTGTAGAAAATTTAAGATCGTAAGAACTAGATCATTTCCATCGTTTATTGGGAAACGAGCAAATAAGGATACTGTACAATAAACTGTGCACATTGTGTTTTAGAGAGAACTCAAAAGTAGAGGATAGACATATTTTCTATATAGTACTATATATATAGGTATATATACTATACTGTAAAGTATACAGTTTTTTAGAAATATTAAGTTTGGATGCTAAATATAAATGTACAGTTATTTTATTAAATTTAATAAATTCGGAGTTTATTTTCATTTATATACAACACGTGTTTTCGATAAACCGCCAAAATTGTCCCCAAACGGATAGTGGCGTCTTATCGGGGTTTAACCGTATTTTCTATAAGATATTTGCTTTGGATTAGAATGATTCGAAATGTGACAGAAAATTTAGATCATCACCTTGTCATAAGTTGGAAAGATTTTTTTTTTATATTTAACAGTTTTTCACCGGAATAATGGATTTGATACGTTTTTAAAATTTTAATAATACAGTAGTCTATATTTAATTAAATGTCTTGCATTTTCTTAAGATATATACAGAGCAATAGATTAAAACGAGTAAAAACTGATATGAAAAGGTATTCCAGTTTTTCTGAATTATACATTTTCAATTTCCATAAACTTTTTTGAAATACAGTATGTGTGCTGGAAATGCTGATATACAGTATATGTTACAGCCAACGCCCAACGTCTAGTCTAGTGCTGCTCAAACTATGGGTCGCGACCCCAAATGGGGTCGCTAAAAATTAAATTCAAACACTTGAATTTCAGTTTATATACAATTTCACAAATGCCCAACATTTAACGTATGACAACATTTGTATTTTCAGTGTAGTTGGTTGATTGTGTTCATCTTAATAAGTGTGTAAATGATTTATGTACTTGTTTTATTTCATATTTAATACCCGGGATCGCGAAAAATCTCGTAATGAAAAATGGGATCATGAATGAAAAAAGTTTGAGAAGCGCTGTCTAGCCAATTCGCTAAATGGCTGACCACTACTAGATTTGGCCAAAGCCCGAAATATACGAGAATTTACGAATGTTTCGGGCTTTGGCCGTCCAATTTAGATTTTTCCAACAATCAATTGCCAATTAGAAAATTGTCCAATTTAAAAAAATGTCCAAAGCTAGAAGTTTGGCGAAGCTAAATAGCGGATGCATTCGTGCGAATTTTGGCTTATTCACCACCGAGAATATTATTGTCTTTCATGTCACATGTTGGTTCTACAATACTGACGCAAGAGACTATAGAACTTACCCATCCACTGATGATAATGGGATTGTGTCTCAGAATAAGGAAAAGAGTACAGACGCCCTTTTACCAGAATTCTATAAACAATTTATTGTAATACATTATGGATTTATTTTTTATATTTTCCCATAAGATTAAAAAAATGATAAAAATGAAATACCATATTTAGAAACAATTTTCTGACAAAGACGGTAAATTTTTAATATTTTATTATACAGTCACGGATTGGCCGCGTGGAAACGCTTCGGCTTTCCACTCTGGAGGACCCGGGTTCGAGTCTCGGGTCCCATCCCTTGAAAATATTTATCATGGGGTCCGGGCCCGGCCCGTCGATCCCCGTCCTCCACAATCCGGCTGACCCCTCCGCAGGGGTGGGCAGCCTGTGGAAGGGCTTGTTTCGCCCCGCCACTTAGTACTCTTACTGAGTGGAAAGTGGCGTCATCTGTTGACAAAAAAAAAACTCCGATAAGACGCCGCCATCGATTTGGGGAGAATTTTGGCGGCTAATCGGGGTTGGCAGTTTATCGAAGGCACGTGTAGTATAGAAATGAAAATGAGACTCGAATTTATTAAATTTAATAAAATACAGTACATTTATATTTAGCATTCAAACTTAACATTTCCTAAAAAATTGTATACTTTACAGCAGGGGTCGGCAACTCTGTGCCCACCAAGCAATTTTTAAATGCCCGCCGTTCAAATATCTGAAATCTAAATTTTAGATATTTGAACAACAACACACTCGTCGTTGTAATAAATAATTTTAGTAAAAATTCTTTACAATTGCGCACTTTGATTTTATCTTTGCCGTTTTAACAATAATTGTTAAAATATCGAACATAATTGTACAATTAAATTTTTGACGAAAATCTGAATCTTAGCGACATCCATATAACACTAAATGACTAGATGAATCAATTTACGAGTACTAGAGATATCTGATGCCGCATATACTATTTCCTGTCTCCATTATCCACGTATACTCTGTCCAGCCACTGCGTGCTACGGTGTCCCACGAATTCCCGCATTTCTGAAATATGCCTTCCTATTAAAAAAAGTTGCCTACCATTGCTTTACAGTATAGTATACGTACCGTGTATGTACAGTATTGTATAGTAAACATTTCCATCTGCTGTTTTGACTCTCTACTTTGAGTTCTCTATAAAACACAACATACACAGCTTATTATACAGTATCATTATTTGCTCAGTACGCAATAAACTATGGAAACGATCTGGTTCTTACGATCTTAGATTTTATAGAACCTAGATGCAAACCAGGCTTAAAGAGAGACATAACTGCTAATTCCATATCTGTCATCAGTTGGTTACAAATGAATCCAGAGAGCTTTTAATACTGTATATACAATACTGATAAACTTCGAGATGTAAGTCGCCTTACATGCCCCTGGCGGATTAACGAGGACAAATATAATGCCAAAAGGAATATTTGTTTAGACTTTCTACTAACGGATGGCGTCTTATCGGGGTTTGCCTATTCCATTAACATAGGGAAGATCCGTTCCGCCAGATTTCTTGGCGGTTAGCGAGGATGGCGTCTTATAGAGGTTTGACTGTAATAAATATAAAATATTTTCAGCTTTATAGGCTTGTATATATTTTTTGTATGAATCTATCGTTTGTTTAAAAAAATATAGTAAATATTCTCAAAAATTCAGCAGAGTTTTTAATACCTTTATTCGTTTAAATTGATAGTTATTAATTCGTAAAATTTTAAGTATTGATTTAATTTTAATATATTGATAATAAAATGCATTTTTATAGTTATAAATTACTCTATATATATCATTTTTAATTAATTAGTTTTTATTTTTGAGATCAGAATTAAGAAAAGAACTTTGAAATTCTTATAAGAAATCGTATTCTAAGTGTCATTTCTTTCGTGTGATTTTTTTAACTGTAAACAAATTTTTCAATTTGACATGATTTTTCGTAAGTATAAAGAAAATTACTACTGTGAAGATGTTTTTTTTTCAATTGGAAAGACATTTTTTTGCTTCAATTAATTTTTCAATTTAAATAAAACTACAGCATATCTAAATTTGATTCAAAGTTCCTTCTGTTCGATATATTTTTGCTAGAGTAATGTTGAACGAAGCTATTCTGCTATTATGTTAAGCTATTTAACATAATATATATATAAATCGAAATTTTATACAGTACAATATCTCGGAAATTGCATCTTAAACTTTTATTAAACGACAAATAATAAAGTTTATAATCTTTTATACATCTACAAATGCAATTATGATTTTACGAAGAATAGTCTTATTTATGAAAAAAAATTTAGATCAATTATTAATTTTCATTTTATAATATGAATTTTAATGTCATCACGAAGCTTTAATGCCAATACAATGTTGTTTTTCTATTCTATACAAAACATTCCTGAATTTGAAGAATACTGTAATGAAAAAATATTTAATGAATTTTAATGTCATCACGAAGCTTTAATGCCAATACAATGTTTTTTTTTTCTATTCTATACAAAACATTCCTGAATTTGAAGAATACTGTAATGAAAAAATATTTGGAAATTAAAAACCTGCTTGACATTTAAAAATACAGCAGTGATAGATAATTTAAGATTTTCTGCTATAATTATAAAACTAATAAATCTTCGGACTTCATATTACACATAAAAAATGATTGATAACTTTAAACAGATTAATGCCTAATAAACAAAATATATAGGCCTATATATATTTACAAATGATAATATATATATTTTTTTATGTAAAAGTTATCGGAAGAGTAAAATTGAAATCCAGATGATGATAACTAAGTTGATGACTGCAGAATGGATGGTTGGAGCCTTGTTGCATCCAGGTTTGTTGCACTCGCAGGTATGTGTTTTAGTATCAATACTGGTTGTCAGATAGCAATCCCTGTGGTGACGATTTTTACCACAAGAACGCACAACTCTCTTCTTACCGTTAACTATTAAAATAATATATAGGCAAATTCATTATAAAGAATACAATAAATAATTTTAAATCATTGAATACCTTCTATCCACGTTATCCTACAAATAACGTCATCCATATCCGGACATTCTAGAAGATATATAGAACTGGATTTGTCTAACTTGTCGCATGATGTCGAATTGACGAAAGAATTACATTGATAGCATTTCAGTCTTTCTTCTAAAAATGATAAAAAAAAAATTTATTTTTTATATATTTATGTCAAATAATAAGCAAACATAATTGCTTTTTCAAGCAAATATTCTTGATTAATATAGAATGTATTATTTAAGATAAATTGCTTATCATTCTTTCACTCTTCCTCCAAAACTTAAATTTTTATAAATATTTAATGGTCATTAGAAAAGGTTAAGATCATCTAAAAAAACTTGTAAGAATATTTTATTAGTAAAACTGTTACATGTGCAGGTTAAATTGATATAAAGATAAAACTAATTGTAAACATCGATATTTCTAATAAAACATAAAATAGGTAAATAACATATATTTCACAAGTATGGTATGTAACCATCAATGCACGTAACCTACTGGTGCTGATCACCATCTTATAGCATTAAAAGCGAAATGTAGCAGATCAGCTACAAGTTAATAACATTGTATATCACAAGAGCGGCACGCAGAATGATAAAGTTATTTAAAATTATGGATATAATAAACTGAAAGTTTTTTGTATCATTTACGTTGTAGTTATTTTAAATATTATTCTGTCAATAATGTAATATGAGTTTTCTTTGAGATATAAAATAAATAGAAGTGATTATTTTAAGTATTATTCTGTCAATAATGTAATATGAGTTTTCTTTGAGATATAAAATAAATAGAAGTGATGCAAATAAACAAAGCGAATATGTTCTCCAAGACAAATTTAATCAAAAAAATCAATACATCATTATGAAATTTTTAAGATAAACATATACAAAATTTCGGTTCATATTTTTATCTTAATTTTGTCAATTTAATTGTAATCTAAGATTTATTGCCATGAAATTTTGATGATAATTTTATAGAAAGTATAAAATGAGTTTTAGAAATTCCTCTACGTTATAATCAGATAGATTGAATGAAAATCATATGAAACTACATGTTCAGAGGTTTCTATTGATATATATAGCAGTGCTTCTCAAAGTATGGCTCGCGACCCCATATGAGGTCGCGAAACAAAATTTGGGGGTCGCAGAAATTTTTTGTCAAATGTTTTAATTCGTATTCCTAGTTTATACACCTCTGTACTCAGGATCGCGAAAAAATTTTCTCGGGGTAAAAGGGGTCATCAATTGGAAAAGTTTGAGAAGCGCTGATATATAGTATAGTAATATGATTAAAATTGCTTTCAATGCAATAATCTATAAAATTATGAGTATAATAATTAGAGCAGCAATTGAAACTTCGTAATAGAGCAATACTTGAATTTATTATTTTCCAAAAATAGCTTAATTAATCTAAATCATAATTATAAAATTTCATAAAGCAAATTACTTTCTGTTAAGACAGTAATTGGTTCCATGAAATTGATCATTAAACGAATATACGAAATACTAATTAAAGAGAAAGGCTTTTTTCATTTTGAAATCATCGAAAATTATTGTTTTCGAAACAAACGTTATTTTAGATTATTTAAAAGTATTTACAGCATTGTAGCCATATACAGCATAAAAGAGTATTAATGAATGGATTAATTATGATTAATTTATTAATACGATTAATCGATTCCGATTAAATCGATTATTAATTAATTAATTATGAATCGGTTACTAATTGATCGATTATCTAGTAATCGATTCATAATCGATTAATTATTAATATGCGTAATCGTATTAATAGATTATTAATCGATTAATAAAATCGATTAAGAATTAATCGATTAAATTGTAATCGGGTAATCGATTAAAGTAATCGGTAATCGAAAAATCCGAATTAATGTTTACGATAATCGATTAATGGAATTGCATTCGATTTTAGATTAATCGATTACAAAGCGCTGATATATAGTATAGTAATATGATTAAAATTGCTTCCAATGCAATAATTTATAAAGTTATGAATATAATAATTAGAGCAGCAATTGAAACTTCGAAATAGAGCAATACTTGAATTTATTATTTTCCAAAAATAGCTTAATTAATCTAAATCCTAATTATAAAATTTCGTAAAGCAAATTACTTTCTGTTAAGAAGGTAATTGGTTCCATGAAATTGGTCATTAAACGAATATAGGAAATACTAATTAAAGAAAAAGGCTTTTTTTCATTTTGAAATCATGGAAAATTATTGTTTTTTCGAACAAACGTTATTTTAGATTATTTAAAAGTATTGACAGCATTGTAGTGATATACAGTGTAAAAGAGTATTAATGTATGGATTAATTACAATTAATCTATTAATACGATTAATCGATTCCAATTAAATCGATTATTAATTAATTAATTATGAATCGGTTACAAATTAATCGATTATCTAGTAATCGATTCATAATCGATTAATTATTAATATGAGTAATCGTATTAATAGATTATTAATCGATTAATAAAATCGAGTTAATCGAATCGATTAAGAATTAATCGATTAAATTGTAATCGGGTAATCGATTATAGTAATCGGTAATCGAAAAATTTGAATTAATGTTTACGATAATCGATTAATGGAATTGCATTCGATTTTAGATTAATCGATTACCGATTACGATAATGGATTTACCGATTACAATTTAATTGATTAATCGATTACTTCATAAATTCGTAATTGAATTAATACGATTAATCGACAATCAAAGATTAATACTATTAATCCACGATTAATCGTTAATTAATAGTATTAATGGATATTAGTACCAAATGACTGTAGAGTCGGCCGGATTGGCACCGTGGAAACGCTTCGGCTTTCCACTCTGAAGGATCCGGGTTCGAGTCTCGGATCCCATCCCAACCGATTACAATTTAATTGATTAATCGATTACTTCGTAAATTCTTAATTGAATTAATACGATTAATCGACAATCGGAGATTAATACTATTAATCCACGATTAATCGTTAATTAATAATATAAATGGATATTAGTACCAAATGACTGTAGAGTCGGCCAAATTGGAACCGTGGAAAGGCTTCGGCTTTCCACTCTGGAGGATCTGGGTTCGAGTCTCGGATCCTATCCCTTGAAAATATTTATCATGGGATCCGGGCCCGGCCCGTCGATCCCCCCGATCTCCACAATCCAGTTGATCCCTCTGCAGGGGTGGACAGCCTGTGAAAGGGTCAACTGGATCCTTCCACATGCTGCCCACCCTCGTTGTTTTGTTTCGCCCGCCACATAGAAGAGATATTTCTTCCAGAATGGAGTGTGGCGTCATCTATTGACAAACAAAACACCGTAGACAATGAATGAACTCTTGATTAATGCTCATGAATGAATTTCGCTGATTGGCACTAGTATGGAGTTTGCCGACCATCGGTTGCAGACTGATTGAAAGTGATGAACACGTATTCATCATAAGGCAGCCTATAACACTTGATTATATGGAAACGAGTTATTAAAAGGAAAATATAACGAGTTAACATACAAAATAAAACAAAATGCAGTACTATATGAGAAAACAAAAGACATATATATCAATTAACGAATTTTTTCTATAGACTCTTCAATCATTGCTTAGTGCAAGGTATAATTTAATATTTCTACTTTCGATAACAAAATAAAAAAAATTTTTAGATGAAAGTTTATATTAGAACTATTAAACACTAAAGAAGAAACGCCAAATTTGGAATTTCCCTTTTTTATTTAACAAAGAAGAAAATGTTAATTTAAACTAAGTAAGCTTATTTTACATTACGATCATATCTTTTCAATATGCTGTAATATCTTATTTTTATTAAATCGCTGAATCTAACTAGGAGTGTTTGGTAGTAGCCATTTCAAGCTGGTCAATACCACTGATAGGTTCAATCAAAGATTGAAAAACGTTATTAAATGGAGTGGGCTCTACCCCTAACAATTACAAATGTGGGATTAGGAATTGAACCCAGATCCCCAAATCACTTCTTTCACACAGACATTCGATTGAAGATCTAATATCTATTTGTCGATAAGCCAGATGGCCACAGTGGAAGAGTCTGTGCTTCCACCCTGGGTTTAATTTTCGAATTCTATATCTCCAGTGTTTTCAGAAGGTGTCTGGACCAGCTCATTGAGGCCGGCTGATCCCACCAGGATCAATGGATTCAATGAGCGGCTGAACCTCCAGGGCTGACTCCATCAGGACTGTGGGGCGGTAAGCACTAATCAGAGGGGCATAAAACGTCTTGTCATAAACAGGGTTTAATTAATAGATGTTTTATTGTAACCTATAGAAAGAATTTTTAAAGTAAGAGTTGTGTATACAAATGAATACCCATTCTTAACAAAATTCTCACCTAGTGGATAAATTTTGACCACAAAATCTAGAAAATGTAATAGTATTTTCAAATAATATATTACACTTATTAAAATTATAGAATAACTTTATTTTAGTCTTTTTCATTGTGTATTAGTGTATGTTGTGTAACTATATCTCTACTCAAGAGTGGGATCCTAGAGAGAAAATTCATAAGAAAACTACCTGTCTTATAATATAGCTAGTACATATCTATTTTGAGTTAGTAATTATCTATTACTAAATAATAATATTTTGGAAATTATTTATCTATGTTATCAATATGTAGACAATCACAGAAGAATTATGAATACTATAAAACATTAGTCATTTAAAGAATAATTTATAATTAAATAAATTTTCCATTTAAATAAGTTATGTCGGAATAAATTGGCATATTTACAATAAATACAACAATCTATAAAAATATTTGATGGACTTTATATTCATTGTAATAAAAGGTTATAAAAACTTATCCAGAAAATAACCAGCTGGTCTTTTAGAAATAATTTATACGTTTAAGCATATTTATATATAGTTTTAAATGTTTTCTTACCTTATAATTCAATAATAAAAGTATAAATTATTTACACAATTAATATTGGAATGTTGCAAAAAAAAAAAAAATTTATTGTGAAATATAAATAAAAAACTCGCGTAATATAATTTTCAGATGTAAAATAAATAATTTAATAAAAAAGCAGTAAATTTTAATAAACGGCGCTGGAAATGCATCATCGTTTATTGAGATAAATTCAGATATCGTTGTACGGAATATACAGTAATAATTTTAGATAAGATAAAATATAATTTTTTTTTTATTTCAGCGAGAACATAAAACAATCTTGTTGAAAGTTTGATTCTTACTGTTAGATGTGTTCTTGGAGGAAATATTATTCTGATAAATAGAATTTTTTTAATACGTAAACTTAATTATAAAAACTTTGAATATGGAATGTTATAAAAAGACATTTAAAAAGTGAAGTTCGTTAAGCGATTAATTCGATTATGAATTATGATTCTTACTGTTAGATGTGTTCTTGGAGGAAATATTATTCTGATAAATAGAATTTTTTTAATACGTAAACTTAATTATAAAAACTTTGAATATGTAATCGTAGATCTGTTATAAAAAGACATTTAAAAAGTGAAGTTCGTTAAGCGATTAATTCGATTATGAATTAATTGATTATCGTAATTGGCAAAAAAGTATTTTTTTTTTTTTTAATATTTCCACAAAAATATCCTTTTTCAAAAAGTACCAAGATACTACTGATACATTATTTAATACAATAGCAGAAATGTACCTAAAAAATGAAAGTTTATTTCATATTGTTTAAAATTCTGTTTAGAAATATTCAGTGTCACAACTTTATTATTATTAATATTTAATTAATAATAATAAATTAAATTTTTCTTTAATATTAATTATATTTTGAGTTTCTTCAATTGTTTTGTAGTGTGTATAATAAGGAAGTGCACAGATTATCCGAGTTGTTCCATTGGAAATGAAGAGTCTGATAGAAATGCTGTGTGTGTGTTCCTTAAAATGATTTCCCTCAAATTTATTTCCTCATTATGATTTAATTCTTGAATATCCTGTATAGAAACAATAGAAAAAGACCAGAT